>CALSBV010012168.1:3731423-3745610 GCA_943590825.1 Bovichtus diacanthus
GGGATGACTTTAGTCCTGACCTGCACTACAGTACCAGGGTCCTGCTGTTCCTACTCCCATGTGTCGAAAGTCCCATTTCCACCAATGTGATGGAAAGAAAAACAAACCATTAGAATGAGAAACTTCCTCGAAATAATGAGTTACCATCTCAAAATAAGTAATTATTGACAGTTTTATTATTTTCAGATATCAAGTCATTTTGACAAAGTTTCGCATTTTCAGAAATGGTCTACATAGGAACAAACACTTCTCTCCTGTAAGAAAAATTATCTAAATCATTTACATTTTTAATACGTTTTTCATATATTGGAAATATTGTGGAAACTTACTAAATACAATAACCTACTTAGTTTGACTTAAACCAACTCTGGTTTGGGAGTTTTTTTTAATAAATACAAAATTCAAATGTTAACTGTGTAATGTATTTTATATAAAGGGGCTCTGAGGACCGTGTGTGATGTCAGCCTCACCCACAATGCCAAGTCTGAACTGCCAGCAGCTTGTCGACATCAACAGTGGCTACACATACAGATGAAAAGCAGTCGATTGTTTTTTCGTTTGGTTTTAATACAAAAATCCAGAGATATCATACATCGCCATCTCAGATTTCATCTTTCACATTAGAACCCAAATTAGAGGAAAAAGGGGAAGAAAAGAGATTATTGGGGGGAAAAAATAAAACAAAATTCCAGATGCTCATACGTTTACTCGCTGTGTAACATTTTCACTTCTGTCACCTCGGGCAACGGGCATGGATACTGAACTCTGACCTTTAGGAGAAGCCATTTTAATTAGCAGGGAAGAGGCCTCTGAAGTAGGATGTTTCCACTCTGACAGTTCGAGTCCCTTTGTGCATGCAGATAAAACCATTTCTAACAGTGACGACAGCAACTACACAAGTGACTCATCCAGGAGGCTCAGCGGAACCACTTCAACCAGATCTACAAATGCTTATCATCAATAATATGTTTCATTGATCATTATGGACAGGAAGGTGTCTATGGTATTGCTTAGATCTCTCAGAACTATGTAAAAATGTTAAAGAGTAGCATTGTATTTGAAAAGGAGCACACACAACCTTTACAGTTTTTAAATCTGTGCTACAAGGTGCTCCATATGAACAGACAGAGGATTACATATTCCCAAATTTAACTAGGAATAGTGAGGGAAGCACAGTCTGACCCAAAAAAAAAAAAAAAAAAAAAAAAACTGTTCACATGCGAGGTGATGTTCTTGGTGCTGTGCCCCTGCAGAGATCAGGCCTTCCTCACACAGTCCGCTGCACTGCCACATGTAGATCAGCAGTGAACTAGAGCGTTACAGCAGATGCAGAAAGGCCTGTGGTCGCTGGATGTCCTCGGCGTCTGCTTCGGGTCCTCGGTAACTCTTCCTGCTCAGCTTCCTACAGATCTGTCATAGATCAGATCCACTCAGCTCAGTCTCCCGTCCCAAAGTGGCAGCTGTGGCCTGTTTATTTAAATTACCTTTTTTAAAATAGGGGGAAAAAAAAATCGGTATTCGGTAGGCGTGTGTCGAGTCAAACTCGAGTGGTTGCAGCTACCCTTATTGATCATCTCCGAGGAATCCGACAGTCCATGTCAGTCCGTCGTGGTTTCTCCCGACAGTTTGCCAATAACTATTGTTTATTTTCATATTCAGCTTGGTTTTCAGCTTTATTAAAAAAGTAAAATGGCCATTCTGTTATCTCCCCCCCCCCCTTTCCCACAAATATACACAACCGCACACATGCTCTCAACACACACACACACACACACACACACACACAGTCCTGATTTTCACCATGTGGGAGAGAGCCAAGCCATGCCAGGACAGACCCGATTAAGCTGAGCCAATAGAACGAAACACCCATTTTCGCTTCCCGTGTCTGGCTCTACAAAATGGCTGCCAGGCGTACCACAAGGCTTCGTGCTCGGCCCAATTCCTTTTCTCATCCGCTGTTGTTCGGTCGCACGCTCACATCTCATTGGCTAGCTCCTCAGTTTCCGTGGAAACGTCTCCGTTGGCTATCTTTGTGTTCTCCTCGTATCCGGGAGGTGTGAAAGCTAACGTGTAGGGGTAAAGCTTGTGACACTCTGCGCGGTACGACTCGGCACGCTCCTTACAGTCGCCCAGCACGGCGCCCCGAAGACAATCCAGGACCTCTGTGCAGATCTGATGAGGGGAGAAAAGGGAGGAGGATATTGAGATATATAAAGACTCCTTCGTGGTCATGTCATTGTTATGACAGTTTAAGAGTTAATAATTAATAATTCAATCATGTGGCAATGTTATGGGACCAAAATAATCAAATTCTGATCGAGAAACTAGTCATCTCGCGGGTGTTGTGACGCTAAGAACAATTTATCCACCGCTTAACAGCAGCGACGGAAGACGTTTTAGCTGTTCGTCTATAGTGCTTTTGTAGGTAGATGAAAACAGATAAAAAAATAACTATTGAAAATATAAATCTCATAAATGTATCATCTTATTGTTAGGTGAAACTTTTCCAGATAGTTTCATCTCCCAGCCCTAGTGGCATCAGTGCTTTAATACCAACATTGATCATTTGTATTCCAACTTTTTACCACAGTCGTCACATTGAATAATTCCATGAATGTTTACCTGTATGGTCCTGTTGTTGAGCGACTCATCTAGTGCAGTGGCCAGCTCTGTCGCCTTCGTTTCTGTCGAGGAGTCTAGATACACCATCATCTTAGCAGCTGCAGGAGGAAGAGAAAAGAGCCGTGAGTCTGAGGGGAAGTTTGTGTGTTTGTAACAAAGCTTTCACAAACTAAAAAGGAGGAGAGCCAAGATTGTTTTTAGGTATGCGAAAAGTAAGTATTTGAAGAATGAGAGAACCAAATATATTTTGTGTATGAAGGTTTTCTGATGGGCAGAGGAAGCTCAACCCTGTATATTAGAGATAAATAGGAAAGATGACTGGTACCACCACCAGCTCCAGGGAGTGGAAATGAGGTTAATCCAAGTTTGCAAAGTCAAACAATGTTGATCTTGCAAAAAAAAAAAGAAAGAAAAGATTTTCATAAATGTATGATTTATAATCTCATCAACTCAGTTTTGTCTTGGAAAATTACTCATTACTGTGTGTGTGCGTGTGTGTGTGTGTGTGTCCTACCAGCCAGTCGGTGTGGTATGGAGTTTGAGTGCTTGGTGAGGTAGGCCTGGTTGAAGCTCGTGGCGTTGCTGTCTCCGAACAGCCGGGTGATCTCCTGCTTCAGCACAGTCCTGACCCCCTCCGGCAGATCATTGCTCTCAGACACTGAAAGAAGGGAGGAGAGGAAGATGAGGGAGAGATGTGAGCAATGGTGGGAGGAATGTAGAAAACAAAAGACAACAAACAGAAGTTGGAAAACAGGGCACAAGGAGGTGGTGGGTAGAAAGTTAAAAGAGAAAGGATGTCTGAATGAAAGGGTGTTAAAGAAGAGGAGCCCTCTCTCATACCTCCTTTAAAGAAGCGTACTAGACACTGGTGTAACCATGGGTGGTCTGGGTCAATGGCCAACGCCCTCTTCACTGATTGGAGCATCAACAGGTATTTTTCTGAAAAGAGGAGATGGAATTTAAATTTGTGTGAAGCAGGAAAAAAAAAAAAAAAAAGAGTGAGGGACATAAGTATCAAGACAGTAAGAACTAAAGAAAAGTCATCAATGTGCTTGCCAACCTTTCCTGAAGTAGATCTCAAAGGCCAGTAGGTGTGTGTCTATTTTGTCCTTGACCAGGTGTTTGAGAGGCATCAGGAACTTGACTGCTTCTTCCAGTGGATTTTCTACCTATAAACAGGAAGTGACAGAGGGAACACAGATCACTAAACTGATCGATTGCTATTCTACGTGTGCCTGTGTGAGCAGCATCAAAGACAAATGTCCATTGGCTCGTCACGTCACGTTTCTCTAACCTTGACCAGCTTGTCAGGTATTAGCTCCTCCTTTGGCCCCCCGATCTCCTCGTCATCATCCTCCTTCTTCTTCTTCTGGTTTTTAAGCTGCTTTTCCTTCTCTGCGTTCTTCTTCTCCTCCTCCAGCTGGGCCTTCTTCTGGGCTCTCCGCTGCTTGTTCCTCAGCTTCTTCAGCTCTTTGTCCGAGAGGTTAGCTGGAGAAGAGAGCGGGGCGTTAATGCTGGACCAAATGTATTGTCTTTTTGTTTTGTCCAGGAGAGCAGTTCAAATATAAATCGGAAACTCAGTAGAGCAGATGCTACTCACCGGTGTCGGCCTGCAGCTCCTTACTGTCGTCAGTCAGGGGATTGTCGTGGAGGCTCAGGTAGATCTGGATGGCGCTGATGGCAGCCTTGTAGTAGAAGGGATGCATCCGCAGCACGTCCTCCAGCTTCAGTAGATCCACGTACGAGCGTAGCGTCATCTTCCTCATGCAGTAGGTGTGGAAATCAAACTGGTCGTCTGTGATCTCCACAAAATGCTGATGAGAGAGAGAAGGAAGGACGCAGATAGACAAAAAAAGATAAATCAGGTCTTTGACCCAAACATGAAACAAACATATTTAATTGGGTAACTACAGAGTCTTGTGCAAACACTGCATGTTGTAATACCCTCCCTGATAAAAAGGTCTCACCCTTTCAATCTCGTGGCACTTCTTGAGGGCATCCCCAAACTTGTTCATGGACTTGTAGGCGAGTGCACACTCCGTCTGGAACCACATACACTGCATCTCGTTCAGGTTCTCTACTGCAGACGCTCCCTCCTGGACAAAGAAAGCAAAAACATGAGCAAAGTAAATGATACAACAGGGACGTGCTCTATAATAATGTCAACTGCTGCAAACAGATTTGACTACTCATTCCTTTTATGACCTAGGCCAAAGAGGTTTTCTGTCCGTCTATCAGCAGGACTACGAAAAAACTACTGTCGCGATTTTCATGAAACGTGTTGGAAGGGTGTAGCATGGGCCAAGAAAGAACCCTTTACATTTTGAAGTGGATGCGAATCACAGGCCGGATGCATTCATTAATTTTCACTTTCGATAACATTGCGAGATAGCGACATTCATGTGGTGTCGGCATAAATTGGAAAAATTGAAGTTCCCAAAAGAAAAGTCGTAGGAAACTTTTGTGCACAACTTGTCAATTTCATGTCATTTTACACAGAAGAAAATAAAAGTTGTAAAGGGCAGCAAGTAAACGCAGTGCGTTGGTCGTTTTTCTACTTTTCATCACTAATTTGCTTTATGAGCCAGAACGGCACCTTTGACCCCCAACTCCAGCCCCCAACGAATTCACAGCTGAGTATCACCACCTACTGACATAACAAGGGCATAACATGGCAGTTGGTTCTGGGTTTGGTCCTCCATTTTATCTACACTGATCTTATACATGGCCTCTCTGGAACAGAAAATACAACATTTTCTTTTTGGGACATTTTCAAAACTGTCAGTGTGTACATGTGTGAACGCCCGTCGACTGTTTTTCTCACCCGTGTGAACTTGGAGCACATTTCCTCAGCCTCTTTCACCATGCCAGCCTTCAGCATGTACTTGGCACACTTGGAGTTGATGAATCTGTCGGCGGTATCCAGAGCCTGGGCCTCGTCCATCCACTGAGCAGCCTCTTTGATGTTCCCAGCATGCTGCAGGAGGATAGAGGTCAATACAACAGTCATGACAGCAGAGGAGCAACGCTCCGATCCTCAGTTAGAACTGTAAACACAAGTACAAAATGTGTGGCGTGCGTTACCTTGTAAATCTTGGCTTTGATGAGGAAGAGTTCGATGAGCGTAGGCGTGCTCTCGATGGCTGCGTTGATGTAATCTAGAGCCAGAGTCTGTTGGCCAATCATGTCGTAGTGCTGTGCCAGGAAGTACTGCACCCAGAGCAACGTGGTCGGAGGTTCCTCTTTACCATCATCTGCGACAATGCAAGGACAGTTTAAGTCTTCAGGGTTGTAAAATATATATACATTTCCTTTTTTTTTTTTTAAAAAAGAGAAATGTTGGATGCAATACGTAAAATTACTCAGATATTCAGCAGTATTTATTTGAGCCAGAGTAAACCCTCGGGAATAAATGCAGCGGAGGGACGCCGAGGCGAGACTAAAACTCAGCTTTCTCGGTCAATATAGCACGCACTGAGGAATGTATTGCTTTAATTGACTACATTTAGCAACAACACTGATTGGCTATCCACTTAAAACGAGGCGAGTATTTCATTTAGGTCACTCCCAATGCAAACATAGCATTTCCTACTCCTGCGGCTTCGCATTAAAAGTTTTCAACAGGCAAAACATGGGAAGACTTTTACTGTGAAGCAGTGACAGGAAACTTAATGTAATCGTCACCAAGGTCACCACTAACCGCAATCAGAAATGCATCTACAAAACTATTATTTTATGTATTCTTTTGTCAGTGGATCCGTTTCTTAAATATTGCAGGAGTAATGGAAACACAAGCAGCCACAGTGAGCCGTTAGATGAGAGCCGTACACTGCCAACTCCTCAGCCAGGTGCTCTGCGGTTGTGTGGAAAACTGCTTGCAACGTGTGCAGCATGAAATCAGATTATGAAAGCAATTATTTCGACTGACTTCTTCAATAAGGATTACAATTTTTTTTTAAACTGTCCATTACGCTGCACTGCACACTCAATATTGTTGATGAGAAAGACAGCAAATTCATTCTCATCCTGATTTATACAGTTTCTCCTCACCGTTCTGGTTGAACATTCGACAGCTTTTTAGTGTCGTTTCATAGCCGACCACCAACTCCTCTATTATTGCCACCTGCAAAGAGAAAGAGGACAGAGTGCATTACCTCGCCTGCAGGATACTTGGGAATAACTCAAATCTAGCACACTGGCATCTTTCCCTGAGATTGACCTCTCTTCCCCCGAGTGCATTATGCAAGCTGGTTCAAAGTAAGGTGAGGACAAAAGTGTCATTGGGATACAGATTTGGAGCAGTTATCTGACAGGTCTAGCAGCAGTGCTGTCACCTTTTCTTTGTTGTTGTACAGTGATTTGAGGGTGGTGAAGACGGGCGGACAGCCTTTACTGAAGTTCAACCGCAGATATCGGTCCAGACACTCTCTGAACTTCTCACCTGCAGAGACATACGGCGAGATGGAGAAGATCAGAAAACGTTACTTAACTTTGTATCTCAGTTAACCGAAATCGAATGAATTCCATCAAACAACTAGCGCTGAAGACAGCTGCTAGCCTGTTCATTTATTCCTACGACATGCATGGAAATGTTGACTTAAATCTCGGTTTCAGTTGAAAGGAGACATATTATTACACACCCAAGAGGAAGTTGAGGGGCAGCCGGCGAGGAACCAGTCCTTTGGGGAACTTCTCCCAGGCGTCTTCGTAGATCTTTTGTCTGTCTTCTACACCGCCTGTATAAAAAAATTAAATTAAATTAAAAAAAACTTCAGTAGTGCTGACAGTTGTAGCTTGTACAATGAATGTGGCCATTTTAATAGTCAGGGCTGTTTCTAACAGAGAGGTTAAAAAGTCATACCTGGCTTTAAAGCATTTTCCAAGCCGCGGTAATAGGACCAGTTCTCAGGATTTCTCTCCTGCAGACGGCGGTAGACTTGTGTCGCCTCATCCAGACGCTCCAACTTCAACAGCAACTCTCCTATAGAAACATGAGAGAAGAGCTTTGGTGACAAAGTACATAGAAAGAGTCCAAATCCCAACGTTAAAGTTGTGAAAGTAGAGAAAAAGGTTGGAGAAGCTTAACATTGCAAATAAATATGAATTGGAATCTTGCAAAGAGTTTCCTTTATTAAAAACACAACCGTCATATCACCTCTGACATTTTCTTAGTGAAACGCAGCAGGTAGAAAGTAACTAGGGAGCAGAGCTTCACCTGCTCTGTTGAGCATTAAGATACCTCACAACTTGAAGAAAAGAAAAAATTTAAATAAATAAATTTAAAAAAATCACTGTTTTTGTCCACACCGATTCTGTATATTAACAGTCTGAAATAAAGAGTTCCTGTAAATATGCCTTTGAAAAGTTGACTCATCAAATTTCCCGTCGTGTTTCAGAGTCTTTGCCAGATTGAAGGGCAGAGTACATTGCTGAAGGGGCTGGATGTTTTTGCTAATATCTACTGTAGTAGGTTTACTATAGTAGCTCTGTATGCTAAATGCACTGGTATTTATATAGCACTTTACAACACAAGCCAGCATTCACACACCCAAACTGCCCTACAAGGTGCCACCTGCTCATCGGTAGTGATAGACATTCACTCACACAGCCATCGGGAGCAATATGGGGTTCAGTATCATGCCTGAGGACACTTTGACACGTAGACTGCAGGGGCCGGTGACCGAACCACCGACCTTCTGAGCCACAGCTGCCACGAGTATACACATGTTTACCCTTACATGCATGTTGAGCCAACAAGGGGTTTTCCAAGGTGCGACACTGACAGAGTAAGTATGCCGCGGTGACCCACCTCGTGTCTCCTCCACAGCCAGTTTGTCACAGATCTGCTTCTCGTAGTTGGACAGATGCTCCAGGGCCTCCTTGTACAGGCCTGCTTCCCTCAGCACCTGGTTCTGGTACAGCAGGAGCTCGCTGTACTCGTAGTCCACTTTGTCTGGAGACGTCTGGACAAACAAATATGGGTGAGTGGAATCAACATTTTTTTCTTAAAAACTGCTGCGTTGACTTCTGCATCATTCTTGGTGTACATGTGCAGTTGCCTCGTCACACCAGCTTGTTGTACAAAATATATGGCACAAAGACAGGATGCAGGGTGGTCTTATCAGGAGCAAGCCAGAGAGAGAGGGAGGGGGGTCTATTGTAATTGTGAGTGATGCACAGACCACAGAGACTACACCCATATTTAAAACTGCCGAGAAGAAGGACTGCTTGGCTTAAAAGCACACACTGTAACTCACAGGCATCAATCATCAAGTTCAACACGAGTGAGTAATCCTGTTACTCATCTAACACTGCAGTGTGTTGCACAGCATCTGTGATACACAAAACACTTCATATTCCTGGCTCTTTGTTACACCAGTTTCTTGGTTCTGATCATTATACGCGTCTCACCTCATGCATGAAGAAGGAGAAAGACTTTATATAAAAAGACAAATAAGCCGCCATCGGGTCTAACCTGTTGAGTTTTTCGGAACTCCTCAATGATCTTTGCAGCCATCTCGTAGTCTTCCAGGAGGTGATAGGCGATGGCGTAGCCAATCCAGGAGGCCCGCTGCGCTGGACGCAGCTGCAGCAGCTGGTACCGTGTCTCCTACGGAAAAAAAAATAAATGCCGTACATACCATTAGAACCAACAGGGTGACAAAACAACGGACCCATGTCCTCTGTGCAGCGACTCTCACATGTGGCCCAAAGGATTCGTAAGGTGACGCCTGGCAGCACTAAGTGGGGATGAGAAATATTGCTGATTCATGGTTTTGATACCAGGAGGTTGTTACTAGCTGGCTCAGGGGGAACAAAAAAAAATCCACCTAATACACTCGGACCGAGCGCCCCTCCTTTCCTCTCATCCATAGTTTTAATCCTTTCAACCACACTTTCATCTCGCCATCATACCTCTCTTAAAAAGCATCTGAATCCCAGGCTGGGTCCCATGAGAGCTGTTCTACATTGTGAAGCCTGACTGCAACCTGATATCTGCCTGCCGATATGCTCTGTCCTCCCCAAATCAGTGCCATACTTCGTCCTAGACGAGTCAGGGGGACAGATGGGAGTATTTTATAAAGCCACCCCGCTGACTATTTAAGGCGGTTCTATTCTCGTATTACAAAGAAAAGTTGCCTTTCTTTCTTGAATCCAGAACTTGGTGTGGCTGACCCTGAGGGAAGGATGGCTGAAAATTATTTTCATTATAATAATCCAAAACGTACCTCAGAATTAGGGGTGGGCAATATATCGACACACTCAATGGATTGCTGCTTGTTCTACGCGAGGTGTGGTAAATGTCTATATTGCAAACATTGAGTACAAGTTGTCACAATTTGTTAAGCCGCGGGCATAAGACTACTACTCTACTACTGCTGCTGCTACTCTTCTCCCTCTCACAGAGCACTCTCCTGGGCGAGTGCGTTTAAAAAAAAAAAAAAATTATTCAATTAGTCAGTCAACAATAAATTAATACATAATTTAAATGAATCCAAATTAATTTTAAGTTAGTTAATTTTAACTAAATATAATGAATAATAATTTAATAAAACTATTGCCTGCAAACTGTATTCCAGATTTTAAAAAATTATTCAATTGTGTAAATAATTAGTCAAACTTCATAAAGAATACAATTCCAATGACCAATCTGACTTAAAGATGACAGTACGCCACCTCAGTCATTCAGAAACTTCCCATTTCCACAGAGTTAATTTCACTTCACAATGAGCGCAAACCACCTCAGAGTCACTCAGACAATATCAGGACATTCTGATGTGGACTTTCTAAATTAAAGCCCTTTAAAATGTGCCAACGAGCTGTGTTCCCTCAAAATGCAGGTAAGTTTACTAGAATTATCCCCTTGGCACAATCTCACGCATCAAGGGGTTAAAAACATTATTATATTTAAGAGAAAACATGAAAACAGATATATTGCGCCACAGCCAAAAATAAATAAAGATATTATTAATAAGACATATCAGCCTTACTTAGAATAATCATTTAACAAGATAGAAAGCATCCACTCATAGTTCCCCCGTCAGCGCTCACCCTGTAGCCCTCCAGGTCTCTCATCTGGATCTGCAGCAGGGACAGGTCTCGGAGGATCTGCAGGTTGTCCTTGTCCCACTTCAGAGCGTTGCGGTAACACTTGATCGCCTCGTCGTACTTCTTGTCCGAGCGCTGCAGTAGGCCGTATACATGCCAGCCTGGGGCGCACGTGGAGTTAAGAAACAAACTCCATTCCATCTGAGGCGTCTGATTAATGTGTATCAAAAGTACTATTTAAAAAAAGGGTACACACACACGCACACGCCCCTCCTGGTTAGAGCGGACAACTCGGACTGATCCATTATGTATCAATCACTTAATGATGGTTATTTTAATTAAAAATTTCGAAATGTAAACTTCTTGAAGAAGTTATATTGTGCCAACAATTTCCAAATAAGAGGGGGAAGTCATTCTAAATAGGGCGGCAAACTAACACATTTTCATTATTTTCTCCATTAATCGATAAATTGTTTAGTCTATAAATAGGTCTGAAAATAATGAAAACGTGCTCATGACAATACCCTAGAGCCCCAATTGATTAAATCAATGACCAAAATCTCTAACAATGAATTATAATGCTAATTTGTTGTCAAGTCCCAACAAAACCCTTTGTATATCAGCATACGCCCCTCAAAGTAAACACTACATAAACAAGACACATTTTGTGCCACAGGCTCTCAAGATAAGAAATGACTGGTGGAGCTAAAAAAAGATAGCACTGTGTTGTCTGCTCAGAGATGTGTTGACTTTCAGCTTAGGCTGTCCAGCACTTATCTGCTGGAAATGTGCACAGATTTCCCTCAGGCCTGGGAGTCACAGAGGGGAGAGATAGAGCGTGGCAGAGAAAGAGAGCAACAGAGAGAGGAAGTGCTGACTATACTCCACAAACACAAGAGCTCCTCAGCCACACCATGTGTGGCATCTCAAGGTCCTGTGGCATCACACAAAACGTTCACTCATTTTACAAAAGACACACCAGCTTAAGGGTTTTAGGTGACAACAGCTTAGCACATCTCCTTCGCCGAGAGCAGGCCATGACATGAACAAGGATACAGACGTGGCTCCTGAGGTCATTGCGCAGGCCTCTTCTCACCAGGTCGTAGGCGTCCTCCTTCTTCCCCAGACAGTTCAGGGTCAATCCCTTCATCGCCAGGGTCTCTGCAGGGAGACAATGGTACAGCAGACATTAAGAACTACAGCACATATTTCCCACTTTTTTTCATCAATCCATACATCTACAGCTTACCTCCATGCTCTGCAAACTTAGGGTTGGACAGAATTTGTTTGCAGAACTTGAGCCCATTTCTGTACTGCTTGTGTTCGTAACATCGCTGCCGAAGGAAGGAGAGAGAAATCACATTAAGCCAAGAGAACAGGAGTGACATTTCAGAGAGGAACAAAGAAGCAGCGTAACACTCTGCATTGTACAGACTCATTCGAGAAAGGTCTTCTTAGCAAAAAAGAAAAACTATGAAAATGACACTTATCGTTATTTCACTTTTTTGTGATCCATACTTATGAACTACAAGCTGGACCTGCATGTTACAGCATTCTACAAAATACATTAAAAAGACAAGGAACAATAAAGTGTTGTTAAGTGCAGTTTAAAAGAGTGGGTCATAGTTGTTCACCAGCAATGATATTACAACATCAGACAGTGAAGTCCAGAATTATTCCCCAAAACTATCCCTATTAGCATTTATCAGCCTTCTGCACACAGCCGAGCATAAATGTTGAATCAGACTTTTTACTAAGGCAAACACGGTATTACACCACCTTAAAGGAATTACCAGCTTTTTGCCTCAAAGTTATATTTAGTATGCAGTTGCACAATCAGCAGGACACCACTTCTCTTGTTAAGCTGATCACTCAGAGTGTGTGTGTGTGTGTGATAGGAAGAGTTAAGTTGGCAGGTGGCATTTTGTTGTCCTACCGTTGACTTCACTAATGGTGGAAAAATTATGACGTTATCCTCACATATGGGTGCCAAGGTCGGTTATGAAAATTGTAAGTAATTCACTGTTGAACAAGCGGAGGATTGCACCATTAGCAGAGATTCCGGGCAAGAGGAGAAGAAACAGGCTCATGTCCTGTCAGTTGCTGCTTTATCTACATACCGTCGTCTAACGGACCTGCATGAAGGACAATGGATAGGTGCAAATCAGTTGCATATGTGTGAAAAGAAGCCCATCTGTTTAAGGGTGTAAGGGGCTAATGGCAAGTCATTAAGAGATGTACACACTCAGCCGGTCATAGTACTAGCCTCGATGGTACAACCTTGTCACCGTGTACCCGTGTGATTTACTGACACCAATTTCTCTCCACATGCAGAATCAAGCTACAATATAGGATTTTATTACAAAGCTAAAATTATGCTAAATTTCCATTAAATCGGTATAATCCTGAATATCTTCACATGACTTGAAAAGCTGTCCATCTCGTCATCATGGCAGAGAAGTGAAAAATAGAGCCTGATTTGAAAAATACAAGAATTATTATGTAAAAAACGAAAGTGCTCACACGGTGATGATTTCCAATTACCTTATTTAAGATCGTTTGAGTTTCACTAAGAAGGATGTTCACTCAAACAAAGATGTTCCATCTGTGATGGAATAAAATGATTTGTTACTGAACAACATGTTAAGTAGTTCCACTACATTTTAAGAGTTTTAAGCAAAGTTTGACAATTATCAGGATAATGATTATAAAATCGCAATAATTTTGGCCAAAAGACGTGAAATTTCTATATCATCCCATCGTAGAGGTACTATAACAAACCATTACGTCAAAACTTGTTGTAGAACGAGTGAAAATGTTTGGTCCAGCTGATGCATTCCACAATCAATATGACAGCCTTTAGCTTTGCATTGGGTCTTTAAAAATAACGCCTATTTGACAGACACTGCTGTCAGTAATGTCTACAACGCGTCAGTTCATAAAGTCAGACATGGATTATGCAAGTATACAGATGCTAGTACACAACCATACTATACTGTTGCATTTAATGTAACTATAGCAACATTAACACTACCAGCTGTGCTTATTCAGCATGTTCTCTACCTCACCCAAAAATAACTCAGCCACCCCCCCACCCCAGAGATTATTACAGAGAATCTGTCAGAGTGCTGGCTCTAAGCTGCAGGGCTCGCTGCAAGGAGTGCAAACGTTAGATTTAGGGAAAACATTTTCCAAAGCACCGGCGCCACATTCGCATCATGTGGAAAGGATGTTGGTGAGGAAGAAGAGAGTCCCGGGGTTACAACTCGTAAGAAGAAGAGCTGAACAATTAATCAAAATTGAATCTTTATCGCAATGTGTACTAGTGCAATATCCAAATCGCAGGAGGCGCATTATTTGTGAAAGCAAAAACGTGTGTCTAAATATCATTCTGAATTAAGCATTGTGGCGCTGCAGAGATGTCCCGGCCTTAATATTGTATTCCAGACACTTGAGAAAAAAAAGCATTGTTTTGCACAAATACTCGCTAAGTTATCATTTTATTTATATATATAT
>CALSBV010012168.1:3772491-3782767 GCA_943590825.1 Bovichtus diacanthus
TGTGTGTGTGTGTGTGTGTGTGTGTGTGTGTGTGTGTGTGTGTGTTAAGCTGCAGGAGCAAACTGGCTGTCATTAACTTCTTCGTTGTCTGCGCTGGTGTCGATCTCGTGAGCGCTGATGAGCAAGAAAGACATTGTGTGTGAGTTCATGAGGCCGTTTAGCTGCCACCCACCACGTGCAATAATGCAGTTAGTTGGGTTTTTGCGTTTTGCTGCAAAAATCGCTCAGCAACATCACTTCTGTGCTGCTTCTGTGCATCACCATAGAACTATAGGATGGATTGCCATTACATTTGGTACAGACATTTATGCCCTTTTGACTTTGGTGATCCTCTGACTTTTCTTCTAGCGCCACCATTCGGCCCCTTTTGTTACCTCATGGAGGAGGTTATGTTTTCGGTTTGGTTTATGCGAAAGCTCCTGGCCCGATTTTGATGAAACTTTGTGGAAGGGTGCAGGATGGGCCAAGGAAGAACCCTTTACATTTTGGAGCAGATCTGAATCACAGGGCAGGTACACACATTATGATTCACTTTCGATAACCTTACGAGGGCATTTGTGCTGCATTCATGTGGTGTCGGAAATGTTTAGAAAAACATCAGTTCCTGGGAAAATTCACGTGAAGACCCGCTCAAGTCGGAAACAGTTGAAACGCTCTGAGCAATGAAATAAAACAAATCTTCTTTGCAGCATTCATGTTGCATTCACATCGACTAGCATGTGAATGCCATTTTAGTTTTATAGTCTTCACTTTATTGTTTTAATTTTAGTATTCTCCCTATTGCTCTCGCTTGACATAGGCTACTACGTATTAATTATCATTTAGAAAAGTATCATTTCAGCAATTTATCAAGTAAACACAACAAATACTTGCTGGTTTTAGCCTCTCGTATGTGAAGCTGTGTTAATTTTTTTTGTAATAGATATATGATGACAAAAGAATATACACAATAAACTACAAGGGCACTCGGAGAGCACAGACCTCCCCCTAGGCCATGCCCTATCTCGCAATGTTCACAAAAGTGAGAAATAATTTGCGTATCCGCCCCCCTGATTTGAATCCTTTGAAACCCATCCACAAAGTTTCATGGTTATAAATACATATAATTATTTTTGACACTTTATATATTAAATATTTAATTGAAAGGAACGGCAGATTTAGTGATAAAGAAAAGAGTTGTTTCTTACAGCCCTGCAGCCGTTCCAGTCTGATTGAGTTTGTGTAGGAAACCATGAGTTTCAATCTTCCAGGCCGCCGCCCGGTACTATCAACAGTTGCTCTACTTTTCCACACCAGTAATGAACACCTCAACATCATGTTCTCTGGAGATGCTCAGGTGTGTGCTTGGGGTGGATTGTAGCAAACACCCCCAACTGCAGCCTCCCCCCTCCACCCCTTAACTCCCCCATCTTCCTCCTGTCCTGTCCTTCATCCTCCCTCTTCCTCTCGTTTTTCTCTGTCCTAGGTGGTGTCGCTACTGAACATGAGTAATGATGTTGTCATCTCTGTTAGTCTCCATTTATCAATGTCAAATGGGAAGCAGGAGTGTGGTGGATATGTGCATGCGTGCATGTGTGTGTGTGTGGTGCTGGTGGGTGGGGGAAAGCGAGTCGAGGAGAAACAAGGCAGCTAGGTAGAGGGGAAGGAAAGGTGTAGCACGAATGTGGAGAGGAGAAGAGGTAGAGGAAGGTGGCCACGATGAAGAGCAGAGATGAAGAAAAGGGGCGTGGCTGACAGAGGATGAGGAGGAATGAGTTTGAAAGGGGCAGAAAAGATGAATCACAGCAAAAAGGTCCCGGCGCTGCATGTGGTCTGTCTGTCTGTCTGTCTGTCTGCTGACACCAACAGGGAGCCCATGATTCATCGTCGCTATTACTGCCAGACAAAATTAAGGCTCTGCTCTTTAGCATATGCAAGTCTAATTATGCAAATTAGGTCTGTTAGACAAAACATTACTACAGCAGTTAGTCAGTCTGGTTTTAGGCGCTACATGAATGTGTGTGCATTTGTCTCCGTCAGTCTTATGACCCTGAAACGAGATGGAATGACTTGCTTGTCAGCTAACCGGGTGATATTGATGTTGTTGTGTATTCGCAGACAAAGTGTTGTGGTGAATGGAGCCCATGGACAATAACCACTAACCAATTGATAAAATATATTGAAACTGGGATCATCCCTATGTTCCCAGGGCATGTGTGTCTCTTGATCTAAACCAACATTGTGAGTTAATGGTAAGGGCTATCTTTGCATTTCAAATGACAAAAGATTGAATGGCGACAGATGTTTCAAATGTAGTTTTAATGCTAAGAATCTCTTCAGCGACTGTGGAGATAATAATGGAGTAAGTAGGCTATACGCAATGGGTCATTTCAACATACTGACCCAGAGAAACAACATTAAGCTGGGAAACACAGGAACCTGGGAACATAAAGTTCCTTTGACACTTACTGTTTTTCTTTTTTTAAATCTTCTTTCCTATTTGCCCCTACACAACATTTCCTTTTCATCACCATGTTTCCAGTATTTCCTTATGCATATGTTAATAAGATGGGATGTCCATGCATGTACAGAGCAGTGATTGGTCCAGGGTTTGCTAGCGTAGACTGAAGAGGACTGTGTGGCAAGCTAGCTTTACTAAAGCACAACGAGCAGCAGCAATCTTTTTAGTAAAACACATGCTAAAGCATTTTAGCCAGTAGGCTAACAAAGTTAGCTAGCTAGCGACAATCTACGTTTATCTTCATAGAGAGGCAAAGTCCCGTGGCCTCCGGTGTCTCCCATGTACGGTAGTCAACAGCAAGAGATACTAACATTTGGCTTTGTGTGAAACCGCTCAGTGAACTATATTTGTCGTCTCGCACAATATACGCCACCAACACGCCTGTTATCTTAGCTTGCTACCTAGCTAAGTAATTTAGCTATGTTCCACGCTGGCTGGAATTCAACTGATGTGATTTATCCAGCCAGCTGGGAATGAGCAAAATCGTTTCTTGTGTGAGTACATCCCGGTACGAAACACAGTTTATGGGTTGAATATCCTGTTAATATTTTTTTGGGTGTGTAGTCTTCCTAATTACGGGTTTTCCCAATCCTATACTGCAACAGTTTTATGACAATCTGCAACGTTCTTGACTTCCAAAACTATCTTTTAAATTGACAAACATATGTGTAATTCATGGAACAATTAAAATGGGATCGTCAATTTAAAAGATTATTATGGAAGTATAAGACTTTGAAAATGCCTGATGCCAGATGTGTGTTTTGTACTGGGATGTACTTGCACGTGCAACGGGTCTCGCTCGTTCTTACACTTGCTGGCTGATAAAAAGACCAGGAGCCACTGGATAAAACACATCAGGCAAGACAACGTTACATTTGTGCGTGGAACATAGCTAGGTTACTAGCTAGATAGTGGTGGTGACGTATATTTTTTCCTAAATAAGGTCCCGTAGAGGCCTTTCCTGCTTCACTGTCTAAATGATTGCAACACTAGCTAAAGCATTTTAGCAAGCAGGCTAACACAGTTAGCTAACTAGCAACACTATACGTCTATCTTTATAACATTATCTTCATTTACGAGTGCTTGCCTCTCGTCTTTCTCAAGGACCACAATGGAAATTAATCTTGGACTTGACATATTGTAGATGCGTGTCGTTTAATGAATTTTCTTAAAATGTAAAATTAAACAAACAACTTTCAAGTAGTGTTAGATGGCTAGCTTTGTTAGCGTTTGCTTGCTGAATGTTTTCATGTATATATTTCCAATGCATTAATTTCTATTCTTGACTTGTCTGATAACCTTTTCCTACATTTAGTGGCTCCACAGTTGTGGTCTAATGGCTGCACTAACAGATGAACCCAATGAATAACAGAAACGTTCATTTAATATGATCAGCGAGAACATTGTCTCTTTATTTTATCTTTTTGAAAAACAAACGAAAAAAAAAAAAGTTTTGTAATTCTCTTTTGTTAACATTTCAGAATTCTGTACAGGATAAAAAGAAATAAGCACTGCTTAAGAACAGAGTCAAATCTCAAACTAGAAAAAAACAAATGAAAAAAAAAATCCAAAAAAGAGAGGAGGTTTACAATGCAAATTAGTAGTAAGACATTGTCTGAAGTGCAATGGCATAGCTCAGATGGGTTAAACGTGAAACCAAAAAACTTTAAAATAAAAATACTTCTCTATTTTCCAACAAACAGTAAATTCTTTACAGAGTAGAGACTGTATTATCTGATGTATTTAAACCTGTAAAAACATATTTACAAATAGCCATTATCTTTTATATACTTTTTCTCATAATCACATATATGTCAGCACCAGTAAAAAAAACAAAGAAAATAAAACAAAGAACATCAACAACAACAATTTTTGTTAAAATGTTGTCTACAGACTTGGTCCCGGTACATAATGATATTTGGAGGAAGCTTCCTTTCTCTTCCTGAAGGGATTTCAAACCATACCATGAACTCTTACTTTGAAGAAGACAAAAAGGTCACAATGGATGTGATCTTAACACTGACCCAGAAGTGTTTCTCTACCTTCCTGCCTCCAGTCTGGAGTGGTAACCCTCAGGTGATTTCCTACCCACCGCCTCCAATTCACTGGTCTGACACTGAACTTTTATTTGAGCCTGCCTGGAGTACTGGAGCAGTATCAAAGTTTTGGAAGCATGAGAAGTGGAGCCATTGAAGCGGTGAGCGCTCCGCTGCATTTCCTGCACAAGGAAGGCTCAAGAGTTTATCTAGAAGTTTTTATTCATTTCACCATCTCTGGGGAGGGCTACAACCCTACACCTTCAGACTCCACACAGTGAGACGGAGGACTTCTGCTCTCCAAACATGACAAAAATCAAAAGCACAGACCCTCATTCGCGGGGTGCTACCAAATGCAGCGAGGCTTACATGACAATGGTGGTTAAAAGTTTGTATTTAAAGGGTTGGATTATACAACATCAACAACCATGAGAACGAACAGCGTTGATGGCAAGGAGTTAGTTTACAGAGAAGAAGGCTTTTTGGTTTGTTGATTACAGCGTCGTCTTTCAAACTTTCACTCTTGATGAGCTAAGTACAAAGTAATGCACGAACAAGCACGCTTTCATTCATCTTTTTAACCGAGATTACAAAACAGTTAGAGAAGTAAGGTGTTATCTGACCAACGACTAAAACCTATTCGACACATATTTATTACTCAACCATTAGGGCAAAAGAGTGAACAGCTTGTTGATGATGAGGAGTAAAGCCTACAGTGAGATACGTAAGCTCGGAGAAAGGGAGACGCTGACTTCAGTGGAAGCACTGATTGTTTTGATGCTAACTGGCGCTAACCGTCGTCACCCTTGAAGCCCAATCAGCTGTGTGAAGTTTCTCTACCGTCTTTAAAACAAACTCAAGGCGTAGCAGTGGTTCATTTTCCTAGTAAAGCGCTGGAAGGGGACAACTCGTATTTCTTCACAGTAGTGTTACAGTATAGCACAGTTACGTTCTAGTTTGGAGTGAGGGCGTTTTATGCTGCGGTATAAGAGAAGCCAGGATGTAAAGCAGGGCTACGGTGATTGACAACCAGCTGTGTTGGTATGGAAAGGAAGGCTGTGCTGCGACGGAAGGACAAACAGATTTTTCAAAAGACAACACAAACTAAAAAGAAGGCTAACTTTTTCTTTTTTTTTTTTCACTTTTAAATCGACAAAGACACAACCAGCATCATTGTTAGAGATAAATACACGGCAACAAACATAACATGTGGGTGGGCTTTCAATTAACTTTTTTTTTTTTTTTCCTTTAAAAGAAGAAGTCACTTGTGGTGCTTGAATACATTCAGTGCCCAGCGATCGTTTTGCTTTGTGTCAGCCTGATGCATGGGATGTGGTTTGTGTCACACAGGCAGAAGGTTTAATGTAATATTAGCTCCGTTAGCTGCCTCTCACACATACGCTCATCCTCCCAGGCTGAAGCTTGTTTGTTGGTTTGTATATGTGTGTGTGTGTGAGTGCTTGCTTTAGCTGCCTATTCTCTCTCTCTTTCTCTGCTTTTCGCTCTATTTGACTTTCTGTGCGGGCATACCCGTCATCCACAGCCACGCGCAGGAAATGAAACCCCCCCAAAAACCGCCACCCAAGTTGGTTGCCTAGCAAAAGCACTAGAGGGCAGAGTGCGCTTGTGTGGCACAATAGAGGAACATCATTTGTTCTGTTGTGATGTTCACAATTTAAACAGAGAAAGGAGAGCGAGGAACGAGTCTCTGGAGAGAGGGTGGGAAAGACGGGGGGGGGGAGAGGGGGGGAGAGAGAGAGAGAGAGAGAGAGAGAGAGAGAGAGAGAGAGAGAGAGAGAGAGAGAGAGAGAGAGAGAGAGAAAGAGAGAGAAAGAGAGAGAGATGAAGTGAAGAGAACAAAGTGAGAGAGCGCGAAGGCGACAGATTTGTGTGCGCGTGTGTGTGTGTGTATATAGGGGGCACAAATCTAAGGGAGGAAATGGGAGCGCTGAGAGTGCTTTCTACTCCCTTCAGCTCCTCACATAGTTGAGAGATCTGAAGCTCTGAGCTGGGTGGCACAAACACACTAACACAAATAAATTGCTGTCTTGAGAACAAGTCTTCCTTCCCCTTCATCAGTCTGTGGTGTTCAATCAGCCCCTGCTGAAGCTCGGGCTCAAAGCGTTGCTGTGTAAACGGGGCTCGCTTTCAAACACTGGAACATGAGAAAAATTCTGCTGTGAAAAAAGGGAAACTAATGAAACACACCTCTTAATCTCTATATTGGTTTTTCATTAATATGCACGAGACATAATGATCGCTCTCTTCATCACACACACACACACACACACACACACACACACACACACACACACATATAATACATTTATAACCTTGCTCATGTTTTACAAAACAAAAACATGCCAGTCCCCATCATGTCATCCTTTTTGTTTTACTTTCTCAGGTTTTAACATTTGTCCGACTTTAACGTTTAGTTCATCCAGTAAAAACTAATCTCCAGGTTCCCCGTTGGCTATTGGTTTGGGAAAAACTCCTCCATCCAACCATCACTTGAGTCCAGCTCCGCCCCTGAGCCATCGCCCAATCCGAAGGCCCCTGCCCCTGAGGGCCCGCCCCCATATCCATAGGATGACATGTCCTGATTGGCTGTCCTCTGGTAACCCGGTGGCTGACCTCCAACCCCGACTCCCCCTGGTCCATAGGGTCCACCTCCTCCTCCCCCTGCCCCTAGACCAGGCCCCCCAGGGCCAGGCCCGAACCCCCCCCATCCCAGTCATCCCCTGCCCCATCACCCCTTGGTTCATCGCCTGGTTCATGACCATGGGCCGGGGCTGGTTGGTCCTGGGCTGACCGCCCATGTGAGGGCCCATCATTGGCCCGCCCATACCGGCCGCTGGGTTGCCCACTCTGGGGTCCATTCCCTGGCTCATCCCCTGGCCCGGACCCTGAAAGTGTTGCTTGGCCATGCGCTGGGGTTGACCCGGCTGCATCCCATAACCCTGGCTGGAGCTGAACCCCACCATGTCTCCTCCCCCTCCACCTGTAGTCCTTCCGACTCCTCCCCCCATGGCCTGCAGACTCTGTCCTTGCTGCTGCGGCCAGCCACCCGACGCCATTCCCCCGCCTCCGCCTCCTGCTCCCAGCATGCTTTGCAGTCTCTGTGCTTGGGCTTTGGCGTTGGGAGGGCCTTTGAGGGGTTGCTGGGTCATGGAGTTCATTAACATCCCTTGTCCTCCATACCCTCCGGCTCCACCACCTCCTGGGCCTCCGGGCATCCCTCCGACCCCAGGACCTGCACCTGCCTGCCGAGGCGGCCCTCCGGCGGGGTTGTGCTGCGGTGGAAGACCCATGGAGGCTTGGACACTTTGGCTCTGGTGCTGCTGCTGGTGGATCATTTGGCTCATGGAGGGGTTGAGCCCGTACAGGGAACCTTGGCTGGACCCCTGGTTGCCGTAAGGTAAGCCCATGTCAGTTTGGGGTCCCACGGAGCCCCCCTGGCCCTGGACAGAACTCATCTGAACCATCTGCTGCTGGTTCTGCTGTTGTTGTTGTAGGAGACGGGCAGCCCGAATGTTCTGGAGGGCCTGGCTTCTGGATGCCAGATCCTGAGGAGGACCTAGGAGACAAGAATCAGAGGAGTTAAAACTGGAGAACAGAGACAATAGAGTTGGGAAGGAATTAGAGAGGCATATGGAGACAGAATAAACAAAGGAGCTGGACTTTCGTGAAACAGCTTTGGAGTCTGTATACTAGATCCACTTAAATCACCAACTGGCACGTAAGGCCGATCTAATAAGTTAGAGCTGAGGCAAAGATTTATGTTCCGTGACAACCTGTTTACTCTGGAAACGAATGCTTCTCTCCAAATTTTGTTCAAATCTGACCAAGCTAAAATAAAACTTAACACACTAAAGCGCCAGCACCTCACTTCCCCACTTTTTCCTATGAGAGCCTCGGCAGCGCCAGAGCTGAGGAGGTCTGCCTGCTAGCGTGGAAATGGCACTAAATCCTCTAATAAACCAACTTCTGACATCATTCCACTAATCCCTCACCTCACAGCTTGGACTGTATTTCTAACACAGGAGTCGGAAAGAAGAGGATCGCACACTCCAGACTCATAAATAAGTGGGAAATGAGCAGAGTCGAGGTAATGCAACATGACACAATAGCCACATCTATTCCACATATCACTTTATGTAAATATGAATAGGTATAGTGTATGATTATTTTCTGATTGCAGGTGAAGTGAGCGCAATCATTGCTTTCAAATCACTGATGCGCTGCAGGATAGCTGAACTAACAGATATATTTCAAGGCCAGAGTTTCCTTTTCCTCTCCATATTATCTCCTAGACTTGCAGACAGACTCTCTGATGGCTATAAATGGCATTTCGGCTTGACTCTCCTCCTTTTGCTCTGTATTTTTCTTCATCTCTCCATTATCCTCTCACCCACTCTCTCCTTTTCTTTTTCTTCCCAACCTCTCCTTCTACCGACCAGACCATCTACCTATTGCTCTTGTTGCCAGCCCCCCCACCCCTCCCTCCCACTTCTCTCCTCTCATCCATCTCTCTGACTTCACCGGAACTCTGGGGGATCCAGGACAGACAAGTTGCCGTGGTAACAGGCAGAGCAGGAATATTCTATAATTTTTTCGGAGGGAGTGAGAAATGGAGAGAGGAGAGAGAGAAAGAGGCTGAAGAGCATGTGAGCGCCAACTGATGCATCTGACAGACAGAGAGGACGAGGTTTGGTTTCAGGGTGATGCTCAGTCAGCGCTGCTGTTTGCATACATGTTTTAATGTGTTTGTGTGTCTATCTGTCTCTGAATATGTCAGAGAGTGAACTGTAAAATCTGCTTAATGTCTTGGCTCTCTACCATGTATACCATACTTGTTGCAGCCCAAGTGTGCATGGGCGTCAGGATGCTCTGCAAAGGACTAGGAACTGATTTACCAAAAATGTATTTACTAATGTGGTCGTCAATAAAATGCTGAAGAATTTAGGTCAGGTCTTGCCTTGTTTATTAAAAAATCTATTGGGGTGCTGCCATTCTTTTGTTTCTGCACAAAGTGTGTGCTTTGTTGCACAGATGAAACGTACGCATGAGTTTGTGTGTCTCACCTTGGTACTGATTGACTTGGGGGTATGGATTCCTCTGGCCTTGGCCCATCTGTCTGGGGAGATGCTGCTGCTGTTGGAGCTACACACACAGACACAGACACACAGACACACACAGACACACACAGACACACACACACACAATGTTTAGAGTGTAGGTTACAAATGTGTTACATGCCTTCATATCTATGTCTGAATCCAGGATTTGGTATTATTATGGTATACAGACAAGAAAAAGGGTCAATCAGAAAGAACAGTTAAACAAAACTGATTTTAAGGGCATCTCACATATTCAAGGAGAGATATTGTGATCATTTTAGGTTCATACCTGTATTTGGATTTCTACTAGAACATGTTTGCATGCTTTCATGTTCAAAAAACACATTAGAAGTGAGACAGATGTTTGGTGTGGCAGAAGTGAGACATATGTTTGGAAAAGAAGTGAGACAGATGTTTGGAAAAGAAGAAGTGAGACAGATGTTTGGTTTGGTAGAAGTGAGACAGATGTTTGGTGTAGCAGAAGTGAGACAGATGTTTGGAAAAGAAGAAGTGAGACTGATGTTTGGTGTGGCAGAAGTGAGACAGATGTTTGGTGTAGCAGAAGTGAGACACATGTTTGGTATAGCAGAAGTGAGACAGATGTTTGGTATAGCAGAAGT
>CALSBV010012168.1:3826249-3836829 GCA_943590825.1 Bovichtus diacanthus
CACACACACACACACACACACACACACACACACACACACACACACAGTCAAACGTCCCGCTCCAATTTATCAGGATGACACTAGAAGCCCTCCGCTGAGCCCAACACCTGTCAATCCATTCATATCCAATCATCACTCAGATAACCCTAGAGACCCGCCCCCGTGCTGCAAGCTTCACACAGCTACACACGCTTGTGCAACAAGCCACATCCGTCTCACAATCTCACACACACACACACACACACACACACACAGTGAGAGGCGACCGCATCCTCCGTCACACACACACACAGACAGACAATCACACAAACATCTTCCACAGACTCGTGCATGCGCCTTTTGCTTCCCCCACTTGCTGCTTCCACTGAGACATCCACCACCGTGGCGACGGTAACCGCGACAACGGGCATAAATTAGCGTCATGGCGATATGCAAAGCGAGGGAGCAACAATTAAAGCTTGACTAACGAGCTTTTGAGGAGCGAGGCTGAAGTTTCCCCGAGCAGCTGCTAACTGGATTAGCCTACACACACACACACACACACACACACACACACACAGGCAGAGAGAATGGAGCAGAGACGGTGATGTTTAAGCACCACCTGTGAGACGACACACGCACACACGCGCACACACACACACACACACACACACACACACAGACAAAACCAAAGGTTAATGTACACATACGCTAATGCAGACAAAGAATTCTGAATCCAAACACAGCTCGCATCACTTTAACCCAAACGCAAACAAATACCATTACCAAGGGTGTTCTCAGAGGAATCCACATATCAGCACAAATTACTCCACAGCAAGATAATATACAAGCGCACTCTTTACTTATCCAGCTTAGCTTTGACAGTCATCAACAGATTTACATTGGTTTAGCCGTATAGTCCAACCAAAGCTCTGTCTCTGCACTGAAACATATTCTAGCAGAGAAACCAACAGGCTAAAGCAGAAAGGAATTTCTATTGAATCCTAACACCTCTGTGTAAGCTGTTGTGACAGAGCACATAAACAATAAGGACTGATGAAAGTCTTGCTAATACTGCTCATTGTTACTCAGGCAATATGCTAGTTTTGCAGGGGGGACACTGTTGTATACATCTAAAAGCTAGGGATAGATAATGATACCGCAATCTTGAGTATCTGTTGATAGCCATACTAGTCCATTACCTTCTTTTTCTTTCTTTCAAACAAGCGGCACCATCCGGGTCTGAACATTTTTATATAAATCTATGAGAAAATGACCCTACTTCCCACTTTATTACCGCAGTACACAATTTTATAATACGTTTATGGTCTTAATGGCTAGTTTCAAGTCTTCTTCAATACAGAGATCCAATGTGGGGAAGAAAGAACATTACTCTTTATTTCAACTGTCGCAGCTCTTTGTTTATTGCATTTAGCATGCGTTGTCAAGATTTCTCACCTTGACATATTTTGCAGCTTTTTGTCCAATGGGCCTCCAATTTGGGCACAGATAGTTTGTAAACTCTAATAATAGAGAGCTCACCATTTTAAGGTTGACAAATATTGCCAATTGCATTCAGTTTAAAAGTATCCACCTCTGTAGCTGTGCTTGTAATTAAGCTACTTCAGTGTTGAACTTCCATTCCGTTAAAAAAGTACTCCAGAGAATTTGTATTGCACTTCATTAAAATTGGGGGATTAATGAGAGACAGGTTTAAAAAAATATATCAGCAACATTAATGAAGCATAAACTGAGATATTCTGACTTTTACTTCTTAGCATGGGTTGAGCTCCAGTGTCTTTTTATTAGACTCTCCCTGCCTGGTTGTCTTTCAAACTTTACACTCCCGGTTTGTAAGGCAGACTTTTTATTTAAAGGTTGTGTAGTCTCCAACATAATCAGCATAATCCTGATGCCATCACTATGTCATAATCAGGGCTATTTTCTCAGACTTGACATAGCCTTTCCAGAGCCACACATATTATAAAACACATTTTATTTCATAGGCCAAGTAGTACTCCCCTAGTGAACTGATATTGATTTGTAAAATAGGTGGATTTCCCCTTTAAATGTCACCACTTGTTGGCCACATCGGGTAAATATTGCTCAAATGAAGAGAAAAGTCTGCACCCACCGTGCGCGGTGAATACTTTGCATTTCAGACACTCCATTCTGCATTGCTCACTTATTTCCAGGCCCTTGACTTTCTTTTTAATATGCTACATCCTCACTCTACAATAAATCTCTCTCTTTCTGCATTTGCCTTTCTCCTTTAGGTCGTTCTCTTTTTCTTTTCCGCACATCCCTCTCCTCTCTCTTTCCGGTCTCCAATATTCCTCTGCTCACTCAAATAAATCTCTCCACCCCACCCCAAATCTATGAAACACACACAAACATGCATGTGCACAGACTAGTGCTCACTTACGCACACAAACACACAGCCCTTCAGGCAGCCGCCACAAAGGCCCCATATTAATAAATCTGCTCCTTTATTGGTGCCGAGTGTCTCTGGCACGGGGAGAAAGAGAGGGAGGAGAGGGGGAGGAAGGAGGCAAAGCAGGACAAGAGACGCAGAGATCTCCAGACAGGAGGAGGAGGAGGAGGTGACTGACTGACTGTAGCCATATCATGAACGCAAGGAAGGCAGAGTGAGAGAAACGGAGAGATAAAGGGAGACAACATTGACAAGTGAATCATCAACAAGAACGCACACACACTTTCTACTGACGATAATACAATGGCCCTGAGATAATAAGAAGTGTGATCTTTCACTTTTGTGGGTGTTTATTTTGTGAAGGTATAGTCCTCCTACACTTCCTTAACGTCCTCCGTCCTGCGGATTGTTAAGGACACCTGACACCTGGCCGGAGCACCAGAGCTTCACAGCGGGCTGTGCTGGTCGCTGGACTCGGGAAACAAACTGCCCAAGGCGGGTTTTGGGTAATGGCAGCAGCTAGCTTGGCTTAGCGGTCCAATCTCAGCCATCAGTCAGCTGTGACAGATTGGGGATATGAGCTAAGGAGCCGTTTAGCTTTGCATGAGCTTGTGTGTCTGGGGGAAGAGGAGTGGGGGGGAGGCTATCAGTGCTGCTAGTGTAGCAGAGGCATCAATACACTGTCGACAGGCCATTTTCCTATGCCTATTCCCAGCCGTGGCTTGTTGCTGGGGAAACTACCGCCATTTTACCTTCTCTGGCTACACCTCTAGAAGGTTTTGTAAAACGGCAACCCTTTTTCCGTAATCTCTCCAGGTCAACTGTTTAAATGGGCTTGTATGTATTATTCTTTCCTGGCCATTGGGCATTCTGTGTGTAAAAATTTAGTCCATGTTATCTGTATATTTTATAGAAAACCTCCAGTGGACAGCCGGTGTTTCATATAGCAATCAAAGATTGACAAGCAAAAACTGTCGGGTGTTTTGTTCTCCTCCCAAGGTCATGGGTTGAGTGTTCTTTAACACCAGCACCTTTTAACATGGTACTCATCTCCGGAGTAACTGCTTTATGTTTTCATCTGAAGAGTTACTCTAAAATCAGATCTCAAGCTACAGACAGTTGAAGGAAACCTTCCTCCTGGATCAACGCAGAAGCAACAGTATTGACTCCACTTGAACTGTACCAATACGATGCAAACAACTTTGCCTCGCCACATTGATTAACTAGCAGGGTACACCCTGCCACCAAGTTTCATGAAAATCAGTCCAGTAGTTTTTCCGTTATCCTGCTGACAAACAGACAAACAAAATTTACCGAAATACATAACCTCCTTGGCGGAGGTAAAGATAGTAATGAAGAGCAACAGTTGCCTTACCTGTCCATGAGGCTGCATGGCGCTGTAGGGCATGTTCTGGTTCAACACTTTCTGCTTCATCAGCAACATCCTCTTCTGCTCCTCACTCAGGTGTGCTGTCTGTCCCGGGATTGGCCCCTGGGTCTGCCCTGGCCCGGCGCCCTGGCCGCCACCTCCCCCACCGCCCATGTAGGGAGGCATCATGGGGTTCTTGACCTGATTGTTCCCTCCCATGGGAGGAGTCATCCTCTGGCCTAAGTGATCAACCCCGCTGCCGCTGAAGTGACTCAGGGGTTTGGTGTTGTTGTAAGATAACATGGCGGCTGTTTGCTGCTGCTGTTGCTGCTGTTGTTTGGTCAGGGTGTTCTGGTTGATGCTGTTTGGCTGTTGCTGGCCCATCATGCCCATGTGGTTGTGAGGGAGGTAGTTGTTCATGGGGGCTTTGGGCCCATTGTTGGGGGCCATTCCAGCCACATGAGGGCCCTGTGGCGCGTTAAAGGCTTGCGGTGGGTACATCATGGGGCTGTTGGGTTTGTCTTGGTTAAAGGGACCAGAGTTATAGGGACTAGTCGGAGCGCCTGCAGGGGACCAGTTAGCTGCTTGTTGCTGCTGCTGCTGCTTCTGCTGCAGCAGTTTAGCACGCTGCTGAGCCATTGCTTTAAGCTGCTCTGCTGGAGAAAGTTCAGGCGTCACTGGCCCTACAGGCTGACCTCCAGGGGCAACTCCAGCCGCTCCGGGCCCCGTGCCCGCCTGGCTGACCCCTGGGCCCGGGTTCATCATGTATCCATTCCCAGGCCTAGAGACTGCTTGTGTCTGAGCCTGGGTTGGGGTCTGAGGGGAACGGGCCACGCAGTTGTGCAATGGAGAACCTGATGCCATGGCAACAGCTGGAGACTGCTGCAAAGGTTGCTGAGGAGGTGTTCCATTGGCAGTGGTGGCAAACTGAGGGCCTGACGAAGATGGTCGGACCTGAGGAGTCCAAACACAAAATGTTTTAAATGAGCTTAGTTTAAAATAAAGACTTAGAACAGGGCACATGGCTCTCTCCAAAGCTAAGAATATTGCTCATCAACACCTATAAAGCTGTGTAATTAACACACAGTCTGTTGTTTGTTCAGTCTGTATACAAACAGCAAAGTCAAAATAACGATTGGTGGTTTTAGGGGGAGTTACTTCTCGGTCTTGTTTGTTTGTACCTGTGCAAAGGCTATACTAAAGCCCCATTGTCACCGACAACTGATACAGCTATTTTAGTCAGTATTGGTGCAGATTTCTGTTTGTGTACATATCAAACAAATGAGATACAACTTGCTAATCAGATCGCTTTACATACTGTATGCTGGTAGGTGCATTTTTTTGAACTTGAGAGTTAGGCTAGCTGTCTGCCTCTGGTTTCAATCTTTATGCTAAAGTAAGCTAATCGCCTCTTTGCTTCAGCTCCATACTTACAGCACAGACAAGTGAGTGGATCATCTCATCTAAATGAGCGTGAGTTACATTAATCAAAGCAGAGCTGTATTCATTTATCAAATCAAAACAATTTATGCATATTAAAAAAAAATATCTATATAGTGTTGCTGTTTAGTGACCTGGTTTGACTATTTAGGAATTGGTGATATTGGTTCACCCAAGTATTAATCTGACTTTCCATTTAGAGTAAAAAGACCATGACACTTGTTAAGCCCTTGCAATGTCCAAGAATATCTGTTCGTAACTTGATTTTTTTTTTTGTCTTGCTGGAAGCCATCTGTCTCGGACTAAACTAACTCACAGCTAGATTATAAAGATGTTATTTTATTATAACCCCAACTCACTATGTAAGCAGTTCATATTTGTTTGTTTCGTGTTCTGCATATCTCACAGTTTTGTTCATGTATTAGTCATTCATTAAGCAAACTAAATGACACACCTGTGCAAATATATTACTATGAATTGGATTTAAGAATCTGTTACCAGTTAAAACCAGTTCAAATGACCTGAATCCTGAAGAAAGTGGTTCAAAAAGCAGAAGGAAATCAGAATTGATTTAAAACAAAACTTTCAAAAGGCAATTTCTACCCATAACCTGGAATCCTTGGATCATGGATCCTAAAGTGTAATTATTACTGTGCATGCAGATTATACATGGTTTATGAATTGTTCATGCTATGACATGTTGATCTATTGTGTCTGTTACAACCAAAAGCAAATAAGCATTTAGTGTGTTACACGCTAACAAATACTATAATACTACCTTTAGAGAAAACATAAGACAAATACCACAATGTGACTGAATCACCCAAGCTGCTCACAACTAGGGGCAGATATAGGGGTTAAAGGAATACTTCACCCACAAAATGATCATTTATATATCAATTACTCACCCCATGTTACCTTAAACTCTTGAAGAAAAGCGTGCCTCCATGGTGAACGAAGAATCCAAAAACGGAGAAAAGTCTTGGTGAATTGAAGCAAGTGGGGGCCGCGTTTAACAACAACAACAAAACTATATCAAAACATCTGTTTAAAACTCTCACACAACTGGTGCAGTATCCAGGTCTCATTTATCCAGTCGTATTCTCACTATTTTCTTCAACACATGCATTTTCCTGGACTCGAGTGTTTTAATGTTTTAGCTAAAAATGCATGTGTTTGGGAAGTAGCGATCATTCGACTGGAAAATGAGACTTGGATTATTCTTCACAAGTTGTGTGAGTTTATAAACGGAGGTTTTGATATAGTTTTGCTGTTGTTAAATGCGGCTCCCATTTACTTCGATTCATCAAGAATTTTCTAGTTTTGTTTTTGCTTCTTCGTTCACCGTGGAGGCATGCAAGAAGGTTTCTTCAACAATTAAAAGGTAACACGGGGTGAGTAATGGAAATATAGATGGTCATTTTGTTGGTTTGTCCTTTAAATACTTCTGCCATTGGACATCCTGTTGACCCTCTTAGTACTGACCTGTGGGGAGCCCATGGGAACCTGTGGGCCTCCCTGTGGAGGCTGCGGAGGAGGAGGCAGGGCTGCTGCTGGCGGTGCCGTCGTGTTTCCAGCTGCTTCTTGTGGGCCTGGTGTTTGATTGTTTGCCGGCCTGCCGAACTCCGCCTCTTTCTTGTCCTCAAAGTCCTCATTGAAGAGGTCATGCATATCGTCCTCCGGCACAGTGTTGGCCAGCTCGTCGATCAGCTCCTGCCACTCTTGGTCATTGAGGTTGATGTCAGAGAACAGCTTGTTCTGATTGGACAGAGACTGGGGATCGGAAGACTCCATCCCACCTCCGTCGTCAAGTGGCTCCTGTTTCAGGTCTTTGAGGAGGCCGAAGCTGTCCTCCAGGTCCAGCGAGCCATTCAGCTTCATGTCCGAGAGATGGCTGCCACCATTCTTCCCCAGCTCGTCTGATGCCTGGCCTACGTGGTTGCCATTGCTGTTTGTAGTGTTGTTTCCGGTGGAAGTGTTAGGCCCGCCAAGTAAGGGCTTAATGTCCATTTGGTGATGCAGTGGAGAGATTGGTGGTACATTGTTGTTGTTGTTGGAGAGACCCGTTAGTGAGTCCAGACCACCGGAGCCCTCCTTCCGTACCCGTTTGGTAGTTGGCGAGTAGTTGCCTCCATCACAGATGCCGTTCTGTTCTCCATTGAGGGGCGATCGTGCACTGTCCAGTTTCCGCTTTACAGTCTCCTGGAGCTGTACCAAAGAAGAAAAAGTAAATGGATTAGGGCTGGAGGAGCAAAAGAGGTGGGATATGTTAGCAATATGAAAACTTTTCTGTGGTCTTCAGGGCGCTAACAGTGGAAGCAACATGAGATACCAAATCAATAAGGCAACAGGCTGCTTCCTCTCTACACACACCAACAACTGTCTTGAGAATGCAAGAGGTGTGCTGAAAATCTAAATATCCCTAAGACAAATTGTACGTTCTGTACAGATTCAATCAGGCTGAAATAATGATCACACCAGTTCTGCTCATGCAGAGCACATGCATGTGTACATTTTTCTTCAGCATAAAGTAAAACATGGGGCAAAGCAATGAGCAGCCCTCTCTGTGAGGAATGAGCAGGCTGGACTCATTTTCTAAGGAGGGAAGGAAAGGGATCAAAAAAAACTTTCAATCTGTAGTATTCTCCCCATCATTAGCATCACCCAATGGGCAGTGCAGTCTAAATACACACCCCATTCTTAGTCTTGCTGTAGGCAGCCAGTGCACAGTCCGCCAAACTTAACAGTCTCACTGCTTCTGTCAAGGCCCGACGAGATAACGACAGGGTGCTAACGAACACTGGCTGGCAGTTAAGGTAATCACTATCATAGCCCTTGTCTGAAGAGGAGAGGAGGTATAGAGGGATAGCAGACAGAAACTCAGACATAGCAAGAGAGTAGTGAGACTAAGAGCAGCAAACAGGGAAAGGAAAAGACCAGCACAAGAAATGTAAAATTTGCTCTTTTTAAATCAACACAAAGCAGGTGTTTTCCATCAACAATAAATCTGTTTGAACAGTGGAAAAAAAGAAGTCTCAAATTGCATTGCTGACATGGGGTCTAGAAAACTGATATATAATTGTAAGCAGGGGTGTGCTAGTTTTACAGTTAGCTCACAATTCTGTTCGATTGATGATATGGTTCAATGCGGAAATTGCACTTTTACCAATGCCTAGCTGAAAATAGGAAGTATGGCCGGGGGGGATATTGGCTCCCCCGTTGGTCAGGAACGGTGTAAAAACAGTGTGAATCTGTGGTGTTAGGAAGGTTTGGAGGATTTTTGGACTTTGTCCCCCTACAACCCCCTCAGATGGAGTTTTGAACAACAAGAGCAGCACTTTAGAGCCTCAGTGCATCAGTAAAATGTTGTTGTAATAGATTCTTAGGTGTGTATCTGACTGTGAGGAGAAATATGTAGAAAGACCACACCTGAACTAAAGAAGCAGGCAAACAAACTGCATTTAGTCATTTGCTATCCGGTGTGCCAGCTGTTCTGGTGTCAAAGTTTACACTCAGGTGATGGGACACTGTTTATTTGAAACATCGGCTAGTCACGACATTACCAGCATTAGAGAGGACATGGCCCAAAAAAAATCGAAGTTTAAGGCAGCATTAAACCTCCAGGTTCATGACAATATCCCCGTAAATCTTTGTTTCAGGAGAACAGAGGAAGCTTGTGACTTCATGTATGTGTCGAAAGTATGAACACTGAAGTGTGCGCCGGCGGGAGGATAGAAGGGAGTTAAACAATGAGATGAAAAAAGGGGGAAAGTGCATAAAAATTGAGGTTTCTGTGCAATTTAATAAACTCTCAATCTCAATTTTACTCCTTACTCCTGTTAATTTCAAACCTTAATGAAGTTGGCAGAGAAAGAGTAGATGCTATTAAAATGACGGATGGGACGCAGGGACCTCATTTATGAAAGGCTCCCAGGGTGCAGATTTTGTGCTCCGACCCAAATCCAAGTTTGGGATTCATTCAAAAAAGATGAGCTTTGTGTTAAAAGCAGTAGCATAGGCTTACCTTTCACTTCATAGTACAAAGAATGGATGGTACAGTTCCAGTATAATTTCATCTTTTTGTTCTACATATATCCCGGCTAGACTATTCTTAAGAGCCGACTTAAATCTTATTCTAATTAATATTATTTGTGAAAGAAAACCATCTTAAAATACTGTTTAATACTGATGACTTTCTTAAGGAAGTGAAAGGAAATAAAAATGGTTCAATTGTGAAAAGTGCATGTAACGTAAATGTACAATATAAATGTACAAAAAAAAAAAAAAGAGAAACAAAATGTCCCAATATACTGAAAAATTGATTTAATTTCATTACACTGTAACTTCCCTTCTCAGCATCTCAGTGCTCTAACTCAATTTACATGCACACATTTAAACAAATTCATACAAATGCACGTTGATTGGAGCAGTTTGCAAGTTACATACAGGACGTGTATCCTGCAGATCTACATTTCAAACAGTCTTCTGTGAAGCTCAGGAGCACTAAAATATTTTGTAAAATCCACGCTCTCTGCTGTCACATGTGAAAGAGTCACGTACACACACACGTACACACGTACACACACACACAAAGGGAGCAGCACTGGTAACATGTATGTGTGCAAATGTACGCATAGCTCTTTGTTATTCAGATGGAACAACAGACAAAATATATTCAGATTGTATTCTGACCCTGAGGTGGACCCACTCAAGCTGGCAGACACACACACATACACACACACACACACACCACAAAAAGACACAAATCATCTTCTTCTTTTTTTTACTTTCTTGGTTTACTGGTGTGTGTGTGTGTGTGTGTGTGTATGTGTGTATGTGTGGGGTGGGGTGGGGGCTGTCAGGTTGGCTCTCCCCTCTGTTCTCCACTATGACTGACAGTCAGCCTAATTATATTTATGGCATGATAAACACCATAGGTATTGACAGCCAAAACTACAGTGTATGTGTGTGTGTGTGTGTGTACACGTGTATGACCCGTATGCTGGTGTAGCCATTAGGGGGCACAACTGAGAAAAACAGAGGAAAACACACATCTCCACTGTCACGACACGGCTTCATCAACTGTGTGTGTGCGTGTGTGTGGTCCTGCAATCAATGGGTTTAAATTATTCAGGTCTCCTGTACGCGCCTTTGATTTTTTGTGTGGAAGTGTGTTTGCGCATGCATTTGTATTTCTATGTGTGTGTGTTACAGGCTTTCCCTAAATGCCAGTGACTCATGTTGATAATAACAGACTCACCTTTCAAAGCCCACCTATAAAAACTCCCATAATTATCTAGGTGGTGTGAACCACACACACACACACACACACACACACACACACACACACACACACAC
>CALSBV010012168.1:3853687-3864117 GCA_943590825.1 Bovichtus diacanthus
GTGTGTGTGTGTGTGTGTGTGTGTGTGTGTGTGTGTGTGTGTACACGTGCGTGTTAGACTCTGTTTGTGTGCACATATTAGAGCCCTTTAGCCCAAAGCTTTAGTTATAAGAGAGGGGAATGCAATTTGATACAAAGACACACACACACACACACACACACACACACACACACACACACACACACACACTCACGGCAAACATCCACACGATCCCCTCCCTTGAGGTCCACCTCCTACACGCGAAGGCATTCAAAAGATCTCTTTGTCTCTGTATTGTGCCAGAGAAATAGAGGAGAAAGACGAGAGAAAGGGAGAAGGAAAGTTAGGGAGACTGGAGAGAGGGAAAAAAGAGAGAGCAAAGAGAAGAAAAAGAGCAGCGAAAAGGGTTTGCAGGAAAGCAAGGAGGATAGAGGGGGACCCGAAAGCAGGGGGGGGGGGGGGGCAGAGAGAAAACATGGAACAGGAGACAGAGGAACGGGAGGGGGAGTGCAGAGGAAGACAAGGAGAGAGCGGGCGAAGAGATGGAAGCTGGGAGAGCTACAGACAGCCGGGCTCCAGCGCTGCTCTGAACTCGTTTGATCCAGTTCGTCTCGCCAGGCGTTCCTCGAGATACATTCCTGTGGCTGGCTGGGTGCAGAGTAAGAGAGTAAGAGAGAGAGACAGAGAGATACTAAGAGAGAGAGAGAGAGATACTAAGAGAGAAAGAGAGAGAGAGATACTAAGAGAGAGAGAGAGATACTAAGAGAGAAAGAGAGAGAGAGAAAAAAAGAGATACAGAGGGTAAAACCAGCACAGATTGAGAGAAAGATGCAGGGAGAAACTTGTAGGTAATTTGTGAATAAGAGTAGAGAGGCGAATATCAACTAGCAGAAAGCAAGGGATCAATGAGCAACACAGAAAGAAACTGAGAGAGAAAACTTATTCAAGAGAGAAAAGTTCTCCAAGTGCCCGAGAGTTACCTGCTACGAAAGGTTCAACCCTCCATCCCACCCTCTTTCTCTTTTATGTTTTTTTCTTCTCACTGCAGCCAAGAAATAAAAAGAAAACACGCAACCCTGAACAAGGAGAGGAGAGGAGCGGCACACATCAGCACAGAGAAAGGGTTTGTCACGTATATTAAAGTCACTGAAATAAATCCATGATACAAGCAACCGAGAGCAGATGTGAGCGTGTGCGAAAAAAAACGTACTTCAGCGTACAGACTTGCTGCACACAGAGTGAAGACTGAAAAAAGGACATCATGAGAAGTAATGGAAACCCAGAGAGGAAAGATTTATGAGTTCTGTCAACTCGGCCAATTAGGAGAAGAAGAAATTTAAGCCCATTTTCTTCTTCTTAAGTTCCACGTATTAAACTATGGAAAGCCTTTTCGACTAAGACAAGCTGATAGCTGCAGTAACATCCTGACATTAGACAATAAAAGTAAGTATCATACATAAGTATAATCTAGAATTGTACAACTTAACTTCAATCTATAACTTTATTGCCTCAATTTGATTTGCTAGTCACTGGCCCACCCAATCACAGAGGTGATTCTTCCTGCCTGTAGGAGGTGCAACAGTTTCCGTGCTTTCCACCTCAACATTTTGGTACATGTTTGGGCCAAAAGTGGTTTGGCCAAATAAAAGTCGTTGCGGCCGTGACATTCTACAACTGCAGATTCATATGCAGTAATATTCGTAAGTGCATTAGGGCTGGGCGATTAAACGATCTTAAAGATGTTCGCCATAAAACCCTCCACTATGACGATGATACATTTATGAGATAATTTTTTTTCCGATAAAGTTATTAAAACAGCCATCCTCTACTTAAATAAAAAAAAAAAAAAACACTAAACAAGCGAATGTCGTGAGCTCCGCCGTCGCCTGCTACGTCACTACTGTAACATCTATAAAAGGAAAGTTTAGAAGAGCTGCATGATTTCATTATTTTAGTCCCATTTAAGTTAGCATAGAGCTAAACTGGAAATGAGCCAACTCGTGGTCTCTGGTGCGCATGTTGCAGTGAGATGGACAACAAGTGTCGTATATACTGTACATATGTAATTAACACACCCATTCTGATTATAACTAATTGTATGTTAGAAAACATGATTAAACTTCTGGTTTCTTTAGAGTTCTGTCCTATGAAGAATGGTATATCAAAACATATTCTGATCAAATGTTTGGCCATATCGTCCACCAGGTGTTTTTTGTTTCACCAGTAAGAATGCACAGAATAAACTTCCAAAAGTAGAAATAATCAAATCTTTCAATCATAGTTTCAATTAAACTCCCCGCAGTGTTTCCTTTGTACTAACTCGAGTGTCAAAGCAAACCAGCTTGACTAAAGGTGTCACTGGTTGTCATGAAGGGCTTGTGGCTGACTCCTGTCGAAGGTTTCTGTCCCACGCTGTTAGTTTGAGTTGGTCTTTATCGGACAAAATTCAGCTGGTTCAGTATGCTGAATCGGCATCAGAGGCAGTTTGTGAGAGAGAGCTGTCCGACTGGTTGTTCCAACCCAATGAAGGATCATTCTGGTCTATTATAACTTGGGGCTTATTTTGCAATGTGTTATTTCTATTGGTCATGACAGCATTGTACTCACCAAGGTAATTGCTCTGGCGAGTCTGACAGTGTCCGACGGGCCGAGAAAGAGCAGCTAGACGAACAGACACGTTGTAAACACGCCAACAGTTATCTAAACCACTTTATCTGGAGATGAAATCAAAAGTGAGTGCGCCTAAAATGTTGGTAACAATCTGTCAGTGCAGAGGAAAACTGTGTGCTTTGAACAGAAGAAGTGAGGCGAGGTGAGGTGACTGGAGGCTTTGATCACACCGCCTGGCGTGCCAATGCCCAAAGAGAGCTACAGCTGTCTCGGAGCTTTCAGCTCCCCAAGAACTATTTTACAGTACACTTCCATACTGCAGATGGGAGAGATCAAGAATAGCAATCAAGAATACAAGAATGTACGATTCTTGTTCAATAAAACCTTTGCACGTGAATGTGTTTGTTGTAATGTGACAGCACAAGATTAAAGTGATTAGTCACAATGCTGATATTTTTTTTTTATATTAACCACATAGCAATTATGCATGACTGTCAAATCCCTGTTTAACACTCATGCAGTTAAGTATAAAATAAGTATTTCACAACAATATCAATGACAACACCCGTAGCAAATGATGTGTGATTGGCTATATAAAAACACCAAATCCATGATCATAGAAGAAGCAGATGTAGTTTGGATTTAAAGTGATCTGATCTTAAACTGATAAAAATAAAAATATTTTAGTCTTTATGATCCTTGTGAGATGTGTACATGAACCAACTTTGTCTCCAAAAATCTACGTTCCCATACAATGAAACTGCATTATTCCAATAAGTTTTGAGGTAAATGTGTTTTCTCCCAGATTACAGGAATAGAAACCAAACTACCTGGTTAGGTTTAGTAAAAGGTCATGGTTTGGGTTCAAATAAGTAAGTTTGATGTGCGTAAGTGAAGTAGGTTACGTACGTGACGTAAGTTAAGTACATTAAGTTAACTTACATACATAAATTAAAATAAGTCAATGTTGACTTTTGGTTTCTCACAGGACACCAACACCAGTCTCTTGGCTGAAAGTCCCGTAAATAACTACTTTTGCTACATAAGTAAAGCTAAATATGTAAGTAAAGTATGTAACGTACGTGACGTGGGTTAGGTACATTAAGTAAGTTAACTACCAAACCACTTTTTATTTTATGCGTTAAATCAGCGCTGACTTTTGGTTTCACACGGGACCAGAACAGAGGTCTCCTCGGTGAAAGTACCGTGTTTGTTTGAACCATCCATACACCCTGACCTCCTCCCTATGCAAACTTATGCGTACATTGCTTAGAAATGTGTTTGTTATAGGTCAAAAACAATTGTAACCTGGAAGAAAATATGTTTCCCTCGAAATGCAATTGCTGATACAGTTTGTTCATGCAGCCTGCTCTCCTAACAGTTATGTCCCCATACAACAAAGTCCAAAGCAAACGGTAAATTTTTTTTTCCCTGCCATGACTGTTTCAAGTCAGTGAATCTTGGGGAATCGTGGTGTGTGCGTGCAAGTCATTTTTGTTCAATAATGTCAGTGTCCCCACCTGCTCGAGTCCCTGCTGACTCACTAAACACACCTCTCCTCTCTACCCATTCCCCTACACACTCGCCGCCCCTCTTTTTCTCTTCTTCCACTCACTCTCTGACTCTTTTTCACATCTGGTGTGACACGTCAAAATATGCTCATCGATTGTATTTGTGTGCGAGTCTGCGTGTGTGTGGGAGTGGTTAAAAGGTGGCGTAATTGAGGGGATAAAGGAGAGTATAGGAAGATGGGTCAATTACTGCTGGAAATGGAGAATGAGAGTGTGTGTGTGTGTGATGCACAGAGGTGGGGGAAGGTTTGGTCTGTCATGACTTCCTTCCTTCAGGGTCTCTTTTTACGCATTAATAAAATGCCTGAGCTACCATTGTCTGTCCCAACCCCAAGCTACCTTCTTTTAACCCCCACACGCGCACACACACACACACGCGCGCACACACACACACACACACACACACACACACACACACACACACACACACACACACACACACACACACACACACACACACACACACACACACACACACACACACAAGCTCTTTGTGAGCTGCTATTAATGTGGTTCATGCACTCTTACTAACCTCTGACCCAAGTACTGTACCATTCACATCCACAAAGTGTACAGTATACAGTCTGTGACCACCTTCGTTTCAGTTCCTCGCTAACACGCACTATAAACTGGACTGCTGGCGTGGAGAAATAACATAAAAAGCACAAAATAGTTCGTATCAGCTTCAGAATTTTAAATAAAGTCTTCATCATTAATTACCTGACATTTCTGGAAATACGGGTCATCGTTTTCTTGCCAAGTTAGACGTTAGGTTACCAATCTCACGTTTTTACAGTAAATATGAAGCTACACCCAGCAATTAGTTAGTTTAGCTTAGCATAAAGACCGGAGTCCTGTCGTCACTGTAAGGGTCGGAACTAGTTTGTGTGACGTGTTGTGCAAATACGTTGGAAGGGTTTATAGTTTTTCCAAAAGGGCCACACTGGAATGGCGAAGTGAAAAGCTGACCGTCATTGAGAGGGGGGGAGATCAATATTATTGTATCATCATTATCAGTATTATACATTTTGGGTACATTTGTAGTCTCTCTGAAGACATTCATAGTGTTGCTCTCCGCAGTTGTGTAAAGATGAAGGAGAGAAAAAAAAGAGCTAAGAGAGAGAATTCAAACCCTGCTTACTTTCTCACCTCTGCACAGCTGGCCAATCATAGTGTTTTAACATGTCGCCTAACCCTAACACCCATAACAAGAGCAGACACTCGTCAAGAGACCAGGGGGTGAGCAGAGTAGGATGACTCCAATTAAACAAGTTCAGAGTGACAACAACCGCAGCAATGGTGAGACCTACAGTATATTAGTACACCTGTCTGCGTGCGTGTGGATGTGCGTATAAATGTGGGCATGCGTCAATATGTGCAAAGCAGTAAAAAAAAATATCTGATCATATTAGCGTACACAAGAGATCTTAGAACATCTAAACAATGCAGAGTGTGTATGTGTGTGTGTGTGTGTAGGTGAGGGCAATCAGAGGAAGAGAGAGGGGGACAATACGGATGAGCCATAAAAATAAAAAATAACATCAGCATAGAGGCAGAGAAACTAGCATGGGCTAGTCGATCGCAGATAGCAGTAACGTAATATGCCAATATTAGAAGAGAAGAAGACTGCAAGTTTGAGTAATTGTTTTATTAGGGATTTACAAATGTTATATGGGAAAGGAAATGCGTTTCGAAGGAATATTGACTGAAAACAACACCATGTGCGTTTGTAATGAAAACCATACAGAGTAACTTTTTGCATGTAGCACTAGCCACACACTAGTCAGCTTTAAGTGTGGCCGGTTAGTTTGTGTACTTCTTTTTTTGGGTAACCAACCATTGTTCTACCGTCCCCTCGTTCACCGGAGACCAGCTCAGGTGTCGATGCCAAAATTGTGATTTTCAGTTTCTCTGAAAACCTACAGTCGTTGTGGCTGGTGGATAAGAAAAACACAAAGTCTGAGGAACAGACGAGAAGCCCACTGTTACACAACACCAGTCAGAGGTATGCGAGTCTGTCACTATTTGTATCTGTAGAGTTAGTCTGTGTGCACCCAAACAAATGACTCAATGTTGTGTACAAGATGAGTGTGTACTTGCACGCACTCTCTACATGCAGGTGGACACTATATTTTTTTGTGTAAAATGACACATTGTAGCACTGTGTATGAGTGTGCGAGTGTGTCTGTGGACCAGTGTCTTTAGTAGACTTGTGGTAATCCTCTTAGCGTATGCTGCTTGAAGCTCAGAGCGCATTATGTAACCCCTTTAATCCAGCACCGCATCAAGACAGACAGCAAAAGACCACAACCCATGCTTCCCCACACACAAACTTACTTACTCCTAGAGTGCCAGAGACGCACAATGTCCCTGGACATTAAATCTCAGGGTCAAATTGCTGATGAACAAACAGAATGTTCTCTCTCTAAAAAGCAAGACGTGAGATGTTCACTGTACAGAAAGACATCGATTATCAGCTTTTAGTGCTGCTGTCCAGAGTGTCTCTTTGTGTGTCCCTGCTGCCCTCTTCACATACTCTCTGCATCTCCCCGATAACCTGAACATCCAACCAAAAAAAAAAAAAAAAAAAAAAGAAATCTTTCACTCTCTCCTCCATTCGCTCTCCATTCTGTTGCCAGGGCAACAGCGGCCATCTTGCTGTGCCCCATCTGTCTTGGGTACACATCACACAGGCCGGTCATAAATGTGGAATGACAGTCAGAGAGAGTGAGACAGAGGAAGAGATAGAGAGTCAACGAGAGATCCACACACCGTCTCTCCAGGTTCAATGGGCTGAATAAGAAGCAGGACTGGCCATCGCGGCACAACCTTGTCTTTACCTACCATCCCCTTTCAGATGTCCTTATACAACACTAATTAACCTGCTCTTCTCTGATGAGGACAGGGAATCATTCAAACATGTTCTGTATCTATAGAAAGCCAAATTCCAATTCTTCAACATCACCATTTGAAAGATCTTTTTTCTATAAAAAAACTTTTTCCCATTGAACAAAAAGAGTTCAAGTTCTCAGGTGCCAACGGTCATGTGACCACAAGAAGAAAACAAATCCGACGGACATTCAATGCCATCTTTCGGCACTTGACAGCTTCTGGTCAAATTTTATGGGCACAGGGATGTCACGATACCAGGAATGTATTAGTCGATGCCAAATACCAGTGAAATTCCACGATTTTTGATACCCAACTCCCTCGGTAAAAACAACACAAAATCCCATGTACTTCAACGCGAAGAAAGAAATGGAGTGCATCTCGTGGAAAACCAGGGAAGACCTTTATTAGTCCCAAACACATTTTCTATTGTTCCCGGGACAACGGGACGCCGTTAGTGTCGAGTACCACAGTACCTATGGTACGAACAAAAACGTTTTCAGAATGTTTGCATCGTCTTGGTACCGGAGTATCGGTTCTTGTGACGTCCATAGTCAGGACCATACAATTATTAAGATTTGATACGAGGGTCTACCTCGAACTGCCAACTTCTTTGTTAAAATATCATGAAATGATACAACACATGCACATCACCTGTGGCATAAAAAGTCTCAATATGAAAGCTTTCTTTATTGTATTATTTTACAGTAAATTACAGGAGGTAAGCAGTGAGGGACCGTAAAGGACATTCAACTAAAGCCCCTGTAGGAACCACCTGCCGCGCACAATGTCTCCAGGTTAGACAATAAGGAGTCGTCAAATACGATATGTGCTGATGTTACCATTTTTTCAGGATTAAGATACCTGTATTTCACAGCTTTTTTCATTTCATTTTAAATATTCTCTTCTCTTGATTTGTTTTCTGCGCTCCAATAAAATCCAGTTGATTTACAGTCATGAATGATTTAAATGCATTAAATAAAAATCCTTGCTTGAGACTGATAACCTCCACCTGCTTACAAAAAGCTGGATCACTCGAACGACAGTAAAAACAAATGTGTAAAAATCAAAACCACAAGGTAATTGACTTCTTAAACAAAACCATTACCTACGGAGCGCAGCCGTTTGCAGGCTATGTGTGTGGACTGCAGTCTCACATTCAGTGCAACTAAACACAGTACTGGAGCCACAATGGAGGCTGTGGTGACCTCACATGACCTGAGCTCAGGGGGAAGTGAGGAAGTGGTTTCACTGAGACACGATACTCTTGGTGTTAAGAGCATATGACACACGACTGCAACAGAGGCTTTGCAGAGAGAGGCTAAAATATCAAGAAAGCATGAAAGACATTTCAGGGGGAAAGAAGGGGAAACAAAAAACAAAAAAAGCATAAAACAAGAAATGAAGAAAAATGAGCTCAAATGAAAAGGCAGGCCCAGAGAGAGGTAGAGAGAATAATAAGTGTTGCTCTGGTCCTTGGCTGGGTTGGGTTGGGTGTTGGGTTACTGTACGTGCACAAATACAAATGATGAGTCACTTTCTAAAACACACAGGCACAAAGCTCGCACACACAGCTTTAAATATAGACTTATTATACTCAAATCCACAGCAAGTCCACCGCTCTCTCTGTACCCAGCCAGCCGTTCCTATTTGAGTCCTGACCAACACATAGAATTGTATTAATTCACGACAAATCATTACCTTTTTTCTCCACTACATTTCCATGACCTTTCTCCCAAAGCTCTGAGAGAAAGATTATTTTTTAAAAGAACCATCCCACCCCCTCTCCTTTTCACTTCTCTCTGTGGCCCCGTGTGCACGTTCATGCACACGCCTAGGCCTGCTCTTTTAAACATTTTCTTAGAATTTTTGTCATCTTAAAGAGCACTAATTACAGGCTTAAACATGCGGGCAACTGTAGAGTACACACACACACACACACACACACACACACACACACACACACACACACACACACACACTCTGCAAGCGAACATAATTAGAGACTTGAGAAAGCTATGAATGAGTGGGGAGAAGGGGAGGTTGGAGGAGAGGAGATTAGAAGACATGAAAAAGTTGATCTTAGGAGTTGAAGATTGGGGAGGAACTTCACACTGAGCTCTTGCTGTTTTCACTTTTAGTGAACCGCAGTTTCTTTGAGTTGAAGCTTTTTACTCAACGTCAACCAGATATCAGGAACACCAGCCGGCTGATTGGCCCAGAGTGTCAGGCTGGTGTTAAAAACGCAATATGAAATGCGTTAATCAAAGCGAAATACTGGGCTGATGATATTAGTGGTAACTTTATCTATCTTATACATCTGTGCAGAAATACCCGCTTCAGAATGATTCGACCTGCCAAAAAAAAGAAAGTGAATAAAGCTTCAAACCTTTTATTTTGAAAACCTGTGGGATGGTTTCAAAACTGGCAGGTAGTAAGATATTCACTTTGTAAATGGGTTGAAACTTTTAAAACCACTGGTATGGTCCCTTAAAGTGACAGTAGGTCTAAAGTGTATCAGGACTCAACAACTCTCATTGTTTATTTATTAAATTGTACTCTGTGCAGTTCTTTTTTTCAGACATTGAATGGGAAACTACATTTTTTTTTTTGCCAGACTTTCTTGCCGTTTACAAGATATGTGCAACTCTATATCATCAAACTGCTCATCACTACCTCTCTTCATCTCCCTCTCTCCCTCTCTCTATTTTTAGCTCTCTCTTTCAAAGATTAGGGGCCTATTTATAGACCCCCTTATGTTGTCCAATAAGAGGGCTCTCTGTGGGAGAATGGCAGCGTCACAAGGATTCACACACCTCCCACTTGGCACAGAGCCCAACCTCCCTCCCGCTCCCCACCATCAAATTCATACCACCCTCTCCCCCTACTTTTTAGCTTTCCCCTCCCATCCCATCCCACTGTTCGCCTCCTCCTTTCTGCCCCATTCCCCTCCCTCATCTATACATGGTGGCTCCTGGTAGCCCACAGCTTCAGTGGAAACTTTACACACAGGAAAGAGCCTCACGTCAACCCCACAGCCTGACGGTGTGTGTTTAAAAACTGTATCCTACTTTTAAAAACATTTTTTTTTTTAAAAGACTAAATATCTAGACTGAGTTACCTAGACATACTAAAATAACCATGCCTCAAAGTGCATGGCATTCATAAACACTGCACTCGCCTGGTGTACTGAGCAATATGCAGACGGAGAGACATACAGATAGGATTTTTTCTTATTCTTCTTTATAACTTTTTTCCCCCCTTTAAAAAAAGAGGACATTACATAATTCTCCAAACACTTCCTCTCTAAGCCGAGAGCACTCTGGCGTTTTATCACACACACACACACACACACACACACACACACACACACACACACAC
>CALSBV010012168.1:3864127-3874728 GCA_943590825.1 Bovichtus diacanthus
ACACACACACACACACACACACACACACACACACACACACACACACATGACATATCCAAGCAGACAGGCAGCCTGTTCGGGCAGTCTGCATCACAGTCGCTATGACAACGGCAGGAGAACAATCCACAAAAACAGCCACTCGGGAGGAGGGGGAGAGAGAGACGGACAGACAGACAAAGAGAGGGAGCGAGAGAGAGAGAGACGCACAGCGCGCGAGAGAGGTAGACAGTGAGAGAGAGAGAGAGAGACAGTCGGACAAAGAGGGAGCGAGAGAGAGACACACAAAAGAGAGACAGACAGACAAAGAGAGAGAGAGAAAAAAAAGGGGGGGGGGGGCTAATGGGAAGCTCATGTGTACGTGCAGCTGTACCAACTCGGGCTGTTTGTCATTTCTTTGCCGGATCCCTAAGTACGTTTCCTTTACCTGCCCGCTTCAGGAAAGTAAAATTCTCACAAATAGTGGCGTCCCATTCCATTTTCCAGAACATTTCCCTTTTCTTTCTGGTTTTTCCATGATTTCGTCTAACTGACACACACACACACACACACACACACACACACACACTAGAGGCTGGAAGATTATGTTGCATTCTATACAATTTTTCAACAAAACCCCGACTGGATCATTTCGATGCTCGGGGCATTCAAGTCTGATAATCAGTGCAGATTATGCTGCGGAGTGAAAAGGCTCCCGATCAAGAGACTGTGCATGTCTTGAACACTCGGGTCCTAGGCGGTTAAAGCTGATGAGACTTTTCAAATGTACAGAATGTCACTGGGAACATTTCTGGCTGGAGCTGAAAGGATAAGGCTGAACAAAGTGTCACGGTAAGGCACCTACACCATGGGGGCTTCAGTGTTTCTATGAGGGGCTACAATGTAGTTTCCTGTATGTCTTCAGAAAGTCATCTACAAATGTTCAGTCACATCACACACTTGCGAGACGCATTAGCTTTTCTTTTTCCAGCAAAGCCACTTACTTCCATTGCAATCCTTAAACAGTATCATGTTTTACTCCCCAACACAATGCGAATGTGATTACTAATGGAATCAATGTACAACACAGGTGATCTAGCTTCGCAGTGATGCAATGACAGACAACAGGTAAAGCCTAGGTAAGTATGAATCAACCACGCCTCAACAGTGATGTATAATTCAGGCATTGTCCAAACTGAAACCTGATCAGGATGCTGGCGGGAGTCAAAAGGGACAAGATGAGAGCGAACCAGAGCTCACTCTCCACTTCCACTCGCAAAGATAATCGACCACAGTTAGAAGTGGCCGATATGGATATCGGTCTCCATCATGGCATGTGTAATTATATACTGTAATACCAAAATACTTTGTTGTAATATAGTACATTTTCTTGAAAAATCGATTGGGGACCTGTTGGATAAGACTAAAAGGTTAATAGCAAACGCAAAAGTGAATTTTCCACGTGGTGCATTTACATACAAAGTCAATGCAAAGACAGGAAGTTGGCGCGTGTTGCAATGTTTCCACTCCGTTTCTGCCGTATCTGGGACTACCACAACAGGTACAATGCAGCAATAGTGGTTATTTTGGGAAATAAACGTTGCTAAGGTATGTGGTATGTATGGAGGTAAACCCATCTTCCTTTACGGAAGGAGTAATACCATTGGCTGTTAAGGACGACTATTGGCAAGTTGCGAAACACTCCAAAAACCACTCCAAAAACCACTCCAGTGGGCGTATTCGCACAAGTCACGCGAGGCGTAAATGCGCGTCACACCTTAACACTACACTAGCGCTTAAGTACAGCGGTGCAATGCCAATGCTAACGAGTATGACACGGCAAACCCTCCTCTTCATAAGCTGTGAACAAATACAGAGTGTATTTTCTAACGCTGCTTTACATTTGTGACTTCTCGTCATTGCCATGTCTGAAACCACAGAAACATAGTATTTAGTCTGAACGGCCCGCACTGGGTAGGCGATGATCAGTCCCGCCACCTACTGGGTCTACTCCCACAGCCTGGTTCCAGCACAGCTTAAGACATTTAAAGAGAATATCTCTTTGTCTGTCTGGATACTGAGAGCAGCTTACATTTGCAAAGACCATGTTTTTTTTTTTTTTGCTTAGCGCACAGGTGTAATGAACTGGAAAAGCAATGGTGTGGAAAATACACTGCTAATGTTCCAAAATATTTAGTGTATGTGCATAACAAAGATTAGGACTTTTCTGTCTCTCCAGGGACCTCCATTGGCTGGCAGTTAGGATCCTCGAGGGGCTTTCTTTGTTATGTTTTGTTCAGCAGTCATTAAGTATCCATTAAAATACTCAATGGCTCCTTAACTGTCAACAAGCCAAAAATAAAACAAGGATCCCACACTTGCCATCGTCATGAACAAGGAAAAGTGACAATTACAGAGCTTGAAAGGAGCATAATCACGGCTTTTCCCCATGTTCAGTAAGAGGAAGTACTGCATTTTCAAACCGTTACAACTTATCACAAACAAAAGACTTTTGGGGCATTATCACTAAAGGGTTTCAACTGCTAACTCCACAAAGCTCACTTGACAAAAAAAAAAATCGTACAGTGTCTGACCCAAATCTGCTCAAACTCTTGAGGGAAATGTATTTTTTCTCGGCTATTTCTGCTACCCCGCACTCATCTTGTGAGTTCCAGCGCTTTGCGTGACACACTGAAGTGAATTGTGACAGCAGAGAGCAGGGGAAACATCTGCCGATCTTGTCTCCTCAGTAGAGTCCACAGACTCTGCTGGAGGAGAAGGGGAGAGAGAGAGAGAGAGAGAGAGAGAGAGAGAGAGAGAGAGAGAGAGACACACACACACACAGAAAAGGAGAGGTACAGAGAGCAGAGGTTGAGAAGATAGTGTGATGTGCAAAGGCTGGCAGGCAGAAAGACTGAGCTGAGGAAAGGGGATGAAAAAGTGAGACTGAAAGGTGAAGGGGGAAAAGAAGAAAAAAAAACAGGAAAAGAAGAGGCACTGAGTGTCAAGAAGAAAGAACAAGAAGCAGAGATGCAGGGTAAAGTCAGGGCACAGAAAGTGGAAGAGATAACAGGGACAGACTGGGAGACGCCGAGACAAAAGAAATGTTCTCAGTGACATAGATACAGATTCCTACTTCCAAACTGCAATAAAAACATATATAAATCCTCAGGATAAACCATACTACTCGCAGGTCACATGTCATGACCGCACAATAACATGTTGGGCATCACCAACACCACAGTCCAGCGTGGTCACTATTCCCAGCAGGAATGCTGCGAGGCAACCGTCAGCGCTCTGTTTACATTCTCTGCATCACAATCGTGACAAAGCATTTTATAAATTTAAAAAAAAAAAAAGTCTAAATAGAACAGGCAGATGTGGTTTAGGTCATATAGAAAATGTGGGAAAGCAATCTGAAGAGTCACAAGTCCAGCTGCACGCGCTTCTCTAGATGAGAAGGTCGATGCTGCTCTCATGGCTGTTCTTTGAATATGAAGCTACAGCCGGCAGCATGTTAGCTTTTCTTGGAAAAAAAAGACTCGAGACAGGGGGAAACATTGTCAGAAGGTAATAAAAATCTGCCTACCAGCACCTCTGAAGCTCACTAATTAACATTTCGCCTCTTGTACTGGGTGAGCACAAGAATAACAACATGTTAATTACATTGGAATAATTAGAATTTAGGTAGGAGGATTTTCCCCACTTTGGACAGAGCCAGGCTAGCTTCTTCCAGTCTTTATGCAAAGCTGATGGGGCTGCAACCAGCGAATACTTTTATTATTATTGATTAAGCTGCAGAATATTAGGTCGATTACTGCGTTCTATAAAATGTTGGAAAATAGTAAAAAAAAAAAATAAATAATAAATAAATGTCTCAGTTTCTCAAAGTAAGTTTTTAAATGTCTTGATTCGTCCGTCCAAAACCCAAAGATATTCACTTTCATTAATAGAAAACCGAGAAAAGCAGGAAATATCCATATTTTCTGCCATTTTGAAAGGAAAATTCCTTGAACGATTAATTGACTATTTAAAAAAAGGTTGGCCATTATTTTTCTGACGATCAATTATCCATTGCAGCTCTATAAGATAAGGCTAATGGCTGCTAGCTGAAGCCTCATAATTACTATACAGACATGAAAGTGGTACTGATCTTTTTGTCTAACTCTCCTTTGTCTAGCAAGAAATATTGTCAAACTATTCCTTAAACCAAACTAATTCATCCACTGTATAATGAACTAGGAGCTGACTTACTCACTAAACCGACACCTGTATCTATATTTCTGGTACTTCTGACATATGTCCCGTAATGATTCCTGCGTTCCATTTCTGTTTAGGAAAACTGTAGATCATTTATTTTGCGCTTTTATTAATTTGACACATTCCAGTTTTTCCATCGGCAGTCTGAAGATAGCGAGTCACTGACAGCAAACAAAAGGGTGCTTTATTTTACAAGAAGCTTTATGGACTACAGCTGGTATTCGTGTAAAGTGAAAGGGTCATGAAAAAGCACCAGTTTGAACATGTAGACAGTCCTGGTGTCACCTGTAAGGAAAATACAGTATATGTTATAGTACACTGTGTGGTAAGTGCTCAAGATCTAAACATTTCCAGAGAAATTAAAGAAATCAAACACTTCTCAATTCTCTTATCCCTATCTGTTACTCATATTTTCTCATTTTTTTAAGAAGAATAGAAGAATTGCTGTAATTCAACCAACAATATAAAAAGGTGTCCAATAACTTTGCTGAAAGTGTTTAATACTCGTGTAGCTAATGGTAAAATCCTTATAACCCAGACTAAGGAGGGAGAGCAGAAAGTGAGTGTGGGTTTGAAAAGAGCAGCTGGCGTGTTTCCTTGGTTGTGATCGTTGTTGCTGCTATTTTAGGAACCATTCAGGAAGTGATCTGCAGACAGGCTGCTGACAGAGTATTCAGCTCAACACAACACGGCTCAACTCATCACAAACCAAAACAAGTACAACTGAATGGTAGAGGGAGTAAGTGCCCACAGAGAAAAGAATAACTAGAAAACTGAGGCTGTACGTCTGTCTGGACATTTTACATCTCTTTATATTTTTGACTCTGTTTATTCTGAAGTGTAATAGAAATCTACTGACTTGACATTGCTGTGCACTTGTTTTGTTCCAAGTTTTTCAAAACATTAAAAAAAAAGGAGTTGCCATAGCAATTTCCACTCCCACACCTGTTTGTATGTGAAGCGTTCTTTTTGCAGTACATTTACATTTAATGCAAAGTTGCAATGAAACGCCGATTTTATGCAATAAGAGCTCTGGTATCGGAATCAGCAGATATCCGGAATCGGATCGAACAGAAAAAAATGGCGACTTCTTACAGTTTGAGCAAAGAAAAAAAAAAGAAGTTAAATCTTAATTCAAGGGCCATTTGCATTTTCAACTGCACCTTCATCCCGCAGCAGAGTGAGTTTGCTCATCCCAGGATGAGATCAGATGAAATTGAAAAAGTAAGACCTTACTGATCCCCGTAAATTCATTTAGGCCTGTGTGGGGCTAAATAAATCAGCTGACACTGACAACAACCACCTCGGCTCTTTATTTTTTTTCCAACCAGATGTGCTGGCTTCAGGTGTGGTTTCAGGCAATATTAAGAGTCATCAGTCAATCACTGTCATATTTGTAGGTCCCGCTGCTGCAGTAGCACAAGACTTTCAGTCTGAAATCACCTGTTATAAATCAGTTAGCAGACAGTGGCTTAGCAACCATGTCGGCCATAACTGTCTGACCACAAATTTAATATCCTCCCTCACACTGTCCTGTTCTGCCTCACCGTGTCCTCGCTCCATCTTTTTTTCCTCCGTATTGCCCTCTGCAGTATTATCAGATAATGTGGGTTTTTTTTTTTTCTCCTGCACTGCAGCCACTGTGACACAATTACCCCGGCTGCTGCACTAATGGCTATTGATGCAGCTGAGGGCCCCACACACACACTTGCACACTCAAACATTCATAAAAAATTCATGACACTGGCTCAATAGGAAGGTGCGGGGGGTCTGGCCAGCCCTCGAAAGAACAACAAATGTCATTTAACAAAGAAGGGAAGAGGCGGATGATACCGGTCTCGAACATGCCGCGTAATATGACGCGGAAAAACACAGACTCGCGTGAATATAGATGAATGTGTGCACGCTAATTGTATGAAGAAACGTTGGATGAGGTTCAAAAAGTCCTGTTACCTGCGATTGAACAAGTATCTTTGTGTGCGTGTGTGTACAGTAACAGCCTGCGTCTATGTGTGCTGCTGGAGTCCGTGTGGTAGGTAATTCCCTCTTAGCACTGGATTTCTCCCTGCCACCGACCTGCGCTGAGAGAGCTTTAGAGAGCTAAGCCTGCTAGCTGAGACTGAACCAGGGATCACTGGAGACAAGGGGCAAAGAGATGGAGGGAGGGATGGTGAGGGAGAGAGAAAGAAAAGCACAGGTGGCCGGGGTGTGAATGATGGAAAGGAAAGTAGGGAGGGAGGGTTGGTTACAACGAGGAAAAAAATGAAAGGTCAAATGGAGGTAGGTTGTTGTGTGACAGGTGGATGTAGAAATAAAGGGGAAAGGATGGAGGAGGAGGGTCATATAATTAAGTTCGAGAAAATGATTTTTTCAGGGGGAGGGTTTTGAAACGGATCCTAATTGACTCGGAGTTTAAACAGACAAACAGGAAGGTCACTGGGTTGTTGCCTGGCACCAAGCAGGAAGCCGAGAACTGTCCGTCAAAGAGGCGGTGATATGTCCTTAGCAGTCACCACTGACTGAGTGTTCTTTGACTGTATGTGCATAAAGGAGATGAGAGGTCATGTTGATGAGAGGTGCATGAGTTTTATTTAAATGGATGGCAAAACAATTCTGTATTTCCAAAAAGAGCTTTAGTCTTAGCCAAAAAAATTGGTCAAAAAGAACACAACAGTGTAAAATGATTGTGTTTTCCCCTTTAAAACCACAACACAAATGCACAACCAGCGGTGGTATTTACATTTACTCAAGTACTGTACTTAAATACATTTTTAAGGTACTTTAAGCATTTCCATATTCTGCTACTTTAAACTTCTACTCCAATACGTTTCAGAAGGAAATGTTGTACTTTTTACTTATTTATCTGACAGCTCTATCTACCACTTACTTTACAGATAAGATTTAAGATTTTGCATAAAATCACATAATACTATAATATACTCAGAGAGCGCAGACCTCCGCCAAGACTGTTGCCATAAATTTACAAAACATAATGTGTGCATCCGCCCCGAAATTCGGATCCAAAATTGAATGGGTTCTTCCTTAGGTCCATGCTACACCTTTCCACCAAGTTTCATGAAAATCGGGCCAGTAGTTTTTCCATAATCCTGCTGACAAACAGACAAACAAACCAAAAAACAAACCAAACCGAAAACATACTCTCTTTGGTGGAGGTAATAAGATTATTAATTGCATTGTGAAAATTAAATTAGTGGTTTCCAATGTTTTTGGCTTACAATGTTCTCCAGAATTCAAGAATCTTACATGTTTCAGATGTCTTTGAGTTGTTAGTAATTGCACCAAGGATACAATTCCAATAGGGTTTAAATAAGAGCCCAAAAGAGGTAAAATGATCCAATATTTTACAAAAAGGCCAAGATTAGAGCGTAGTATTAAAAAACTAAAACAAGCAGTGTTACCTTTTGGAGGGGCCTGACCAGGGTTGGGAAACACTAGACTAGCAAGCTGTATAATGCAGTTAAAACTAGCTCCACCTCCACCAGCTACAACAGTATAATGCTACTTACACATTGCAGCATCAGTATTACTGACAAGTAATATACTCTCATTTTTCTTTCTGCAGATGAGTACTTTAAAGTAAATTTTTCTGATAATACGCATGTACTTGAAGTGACAGAGTATTTTTATATTGTTGCACTGGTACTTTTACTGAAGTAAAAGGATCTAAGTACTTCATCCACCACTGACTATAACATAACAATAAAGAATGAGATACCAAAAGTCCGATGTGTTTGCTAATGATGCGCGTCTTCTAGCATTATCTCGTGAACAATAAATCCCATGAGTGAGAAAAGGAGAGATAGACGTGTTGGATGCATAGGACCAGTCACAGAGAGCTTGTAGCAGATAAGGGGAATGATGAGGATAAATAAAAGACCAACATTGACAAGACGTGGTCAAAAAAAGGACCGAACAAGTTATTAACACTATAGTTTTAGTATAATAATATACCAACTTCCCTAGTAAGAGAACACCACAATTACAACATGGTGTCAGCTAAAGTGATTAAACCAAGACCTTGTTTAGAGTGTTGTCAGGGTACATTTCCTATTTAGCTTTTGTTTGGAGTAAGAAAATAATGTTGGAGGAAATAGGGACAAGCAAGGATGAAAGATTTTACGTCCACATTTCAGAGAGCGCAGACCTTTGCCAAAACCATTTCCATAAGTGAAAAATAATGTGTGTATCCACCCACGTGATGCTGGTCCACTCCAAAATGTAATGGGTTCTTCTTTGGCCGATGCCTAACCCTTCCACCAAGTTTCAGGAAAATCAGGCCAGTAGATTTTTCAGTAATCCTGCAGACTAACGGACAAACACGCAAACGACCCGAACCGAAAACATAATCTCCTTGGCGAAGGTAATACATTCCCAAATACAATGGTAATTTTCTTAACAAAATTGAGTTTTGAAACAAAAAAGTCTGTAAAGTGTTGCTGCTTTTCGGTCGGAGTAAGCTTCACCACAAAACTGCCAGAACCGCCACTTGGCTGGTGGGAACGTCTGATGTCCCACAGTGGACGGAGATATGAGCTCATGTTGGCTACTTCCTGCCACTGGACTGCAACTTTGAGCAAACATGCTTCCATACAAAACACACATACGGTGGTCACATCTACTGTACACACAGACACACAGAGACACAGACAGGCAGACAGACAGACAGACACACACACACACTCCTGCCAAGTAAGGCAAAAGTTTCTTGCTTGGCATGAAACAACTCAGGTCATTTTTCTGCATCCTCTTTATACGTTACACAGTGTGCCCAGGGTGTATGCATGTATCCATTTAGACATGCATACTATTCTATTTTCTATCCTACAGTTACTAGTCATAAAAAGGTAGGGTAGGGATAGAAGGCTTTTTTGTGACAGTGGGTGGTCAACTTCAGGACTCCCTTACCAAGGTCATTGGTTGTTGAATAGTTTCCTAATTGGTGGTCACTTACCTCACAAAGTGCTGGTCGAGAAGAAGAAAAGCTACAGCCAAAATTAACAGGCACTTGGTCGAGGCTGTTTTTAATTTAGTTCTGTGGTGTGTGTGTGTGTGTGTGTGTGTGTGTGTGTGACGTACAGATGAAATGAACATGTCATATGCTTCATGTTAGATGATGAAACAGAAAGTTCTTCACAATATTCAGTAAAAGGCTGTGGGAGCAAAAAATCTTTTCCATCCAAATGCACTCAAAGATCTACATGCACAATACAGTCACTCGACTCTCACATTGATGAGGAATGCAACGCACATATGCACATTAGCTCACACACTCACACACACACAAACTTGTGGTGGATCACAGGAGCTAGGCATCTGATAACAACCTCATCTATATTTTACCGTTTTACTGTTTGAATGTGTGAGAGTACACGAGGGGTGAAAGGAACAAAGATGGGTTCCCACCATTCTATTATCAATAATGTAAAATCCAAACTGCCGTTCAGATGCTTCTTCGATGCTGTGAAACCTATTGTATGCACAGGAGCAAACTAGCAGCCCAACAAAATCTGAACAAAACGACAGCACCAGCACACAGCCACCACAGATAAGACAATAGCACTGCAGACACTGGAGGAGTCCTTACAAGGGTCGTCTGTTTACTTTGGAACATTTCTTTCTTTCTAAAGCCTCAGCGAACCAGTGGCTTTGTATTGTTTTTCTTGGACGCTATTTTAAACCATCTCTCACAGAACTAGACTGATAAATTTGCCAATATGAGTTTATTGCTGTCGCAGATGTATCGGTTTGCCTGGCGATTAATGGCGAGACATGGCAGAACAGAAATGCTAAACACCCTAACCCAACAGTGTGTGCGTTACATCGTGTGCCCACAGGAATGAACCGACAAGGTTATTTTTCAACTGTTAAAAATCCTATCCAGTACATATCTTGGTCACTCCTCTTTAATAAGCCCATTTAAGGGATCCGTTTGTAAAAAGGTCTATTTGTGTTACATGTTTTAGAAAATAAATAATTCTCAGATTTCTTTTTTTTTTTTTTATACTTAAGTGATAGTGGCCTCAAGAATCCAGTATTGGTCAGGCTATAATCTATTGATAATGGCACGCAAGTGTGCTGCATCATTAGAAGGACGGCAAATAACAACTATTTTCATTATTAATGACCTACTTTAACTGATTAAATATATATATATATATATATATATATATATATATATATATATATATATATATATATATATATATACATATATATATATATATATATATATATATACATATATATATATATATATACACAGTATGTAAAAAATGTGCCAAAGTCAACGTCTTGGTCAGAAACAAAAGTGACATTTTTAAGTTTCTGTTTACTATTGTACTGTA
>CALSBV010012168.1:3895031-3916933 GCA_943590825.1 Bovichtus diacanthus
TCTCTCTCTCTCTCAGTCCCTCTCTTTGTCTCTGTCTCTCTCTCTCAGTCCCTCTCTTTGTCTCTGTCTCTCTCTCGCTCTCTGTCCCTCTCTGTCTCTCTCTGTGTGTCTCTCTGTCTCTCAGTGGAGAGGTTGCCGGGCTGTTGCACTAGACCGTCTGTCTCTAAATATTTAATGTACGCGGCACTGCCTCCGAGAGTGAGATAAAGAGAGAATCAGGGTGGTTGATATATTGATGAGCCACAGGGAGGGCACAGGATTGGATGGATGGAAGGGAGGAGGAGGGGTGAGAAATAGAGGAACAAAAGGAGGAGGGAGGACAGAAGGATGTGAGAGACAACCTTACTCAAGGGCACACTGATGGTAGTTAGTGAGGGAGTTGCTTGTTTGGTGTCCACACCCTGATTTTTCTTCAACCTGTTCCAAGATGTCCACACAAAAACAGGTCACTTTTGTATTTCAAATGCTGTTAACATGTTCTATCCAAACAGTGTTTCCACATTGTTTTTTAAAACCTGAAAGTCCCTTTGACCCGAGGATGGCGCGAGTGGAAATGTGAGGAAATCAGAAATGTCACAACAGTCTGGACCAAAGCAATCTCAGAAACCCGCTCAGCTATCGGACTGACGACGGCTAAGTCTCTGGGGGCAACGGACAATATTTTGGGAGTTCCAGTGTAGCAAGCGAATATCCGGGTCAAGATTTCCTCTTCCGTGCGCCAGTTTACAGTCCGATAGCAACTTGAGACGCGAGAATGGAGTTCGAGTTGAGAGATGACGTCTACGACCGGATTATTTCACACGTAGCCAGTTTAGAATATATATATATATATATATATATAAAGCTAAATCGTCGTCAGACAATAGCTGGTGGGTTCTGGGATTTGCATTTCAGCCAATGTGTTCTCCGCCCTGTTTTGCTCTCCACTTGGATTGTTTACCTGCAAAGCCTGCTCAAATGCTATTGGTCAATTGACTACAAACGAAAACCAAAACGTTTCCGATACCAAAATCTTGTCCTGTTGCCGTTCATTTTATTCATATTTCTGTTCATATTATCTTGGTTTGGTTTGTACTCTTACCTGTTCCTCTCCTGTGATTCATTCTCATTGATGTTGCTGCTATGACACCTGAATTTCCCTCTGGGGATTTATAGATGTATATATTAAATTAGAGAGATTATATTTTGTTCTGTTTTATGGGTACAACTACAGTGATATGAGCTCTGAGAGCTGCAAAAATGCAGGTGACCTACACTCAACACCGTGCCTGAATACATACTATGTAGCCTGAAGCTGCTACTGCTGCGCTGCTAATGTGCTGCTTTCGCTACGCAGGCTGTGTATACCATGTATGTATATAAAGAGAAGTGGATACAGGAACAGTGGCGGGCTTTGAAGCCAATTCGCCATAGTGGCCAAACCGTGTAAGTACAACTACCAGGTCTGTCATGTGATGCCATTGGCCCCAAGAGGACTTTTTTCCAATAGACTTACATTAATACAGGTCATTTTACCAGACGCTCTTATCCAGAGCGACTTACAGTGAACTAACTAGTCACCTGGAGCAACTCAGTGTTAAGTGCCTTGCTCAGGAGCACAATGGTGGAAGCCTGGTGTTGAACTCACAGTAGACCAGTAGACTACCACCACCCACATTGTGACAGAGACGTCTGTAAAGCAGCAGATCGTTTCTTTCGAGATACATCAACTTTCCAGTACAAACACTTAAATAGCCTTTATTTAAATCATTAGGTCCTAAAAGTTGTAAAATTCACTAAGCAACAGTTATTTTCCAAAGAATAATGAAATCAGAACCACGGGACTTTGCGCCCAATTGCCCCTTCCTGCACGCACATATGGCATATCCGTTTTGTCCGGCTTCCCCCTTATCTGTTTGTGGCTGTAATAACGGATATATTGGCTGTAATTCAACACTTTTATTATTTTATAGTACATCCATGTGCTGTGTGCTGTAAAGCCTGTACCATGGACGTATTAATGTCTTCCAAACAACCGGCTATCGGCTAGTAGCTAGTAGACATAAATGGTATTTAGCATAGTATTATTTGCAGACTATTTACTGAAATGTGGGGCAAAGGCACAGGGCAAAACTTATTATTATACATTCATGAGCACATTACGTCTCAATTTGGTTTCTTTTTCCGATCCTGATTATGAAGCCGGGTAAGGTTGTTAGTTTATGTGTCTAATTAATACCATCAGATGTAGCAAACTCATGAACATGCGGTGCTGCTACGAGCATGCACACTATCGTTCATGTGAGCTAACCCGAACGAGCAGTTGGGAGGCGGGGTTAACGGAAACGCTAGTGGGCCTGCTCTATGGGCCCTCGCAGATGCAGATGCAATGCATTTTCAAACTTTTCTTCCGCTTTATGCACCCCTGAGCAACTTTCATAGGAATGAACGGGGCCCTGCCTCCAATGCTGTATCCAGTTTTCTTTATACATCCATGGTGTAAACATTGTGTTAGCTTAAGTTGAGCATTTTGACACAGAACGACGAAAATACTGCTGAATGTTTACAGCGACTAATAACGTTTTCTGTGTACATGTGCACGAGAGTGATAAGATCTGATAAATCCTGAAAAGTCCTCGGTATGAACATATTAGACATATGACTTGTTGAAATGTAACTTACAAGTGTAACAATTGCATTTCTATAGTGCTAAATTTGGCTATAACATGAAATAGTGCACTTGGCAAGCTAGCTAGTAGCTAGCCATTGTGCTAAAAGGACTTGACGCGGAGTCTGAGCTGACAATATTACCGACTTGTACATATACTCTGTTCCTATACATGTACGTATTTCCATGTTATTGTATTTGCTATGTGTTGTGACGCCTTGCCAGTTAATGAGAGACATGTCCAAGCATGTTGGGTCTGAGGTGACTATGTACTGTACACAATAAGTGGCAGCTCAGTAAGAGAAACAAGCGGACACACAACTCAACACAGAATAAAGAGATCACTCGCATAAATACTGTTGTACCTTTTTCACATTGTGACATGTTCTTTCCAGAGCAAACTTGAAAACGAAAAATAGATACTGTACATCCCATGAAAAGCATGTCAAAACCTTTATCAGCATTTTTAGATGAGCTCTTTTTCACTGTAAAGGATGGAACTCACAAAAAAAAAAAAAGAAACAAAAAAAGAGCTGTAATTGAACCTTTGCACACAAATCTTATCTTGATTTGATGATTTGACAAATCTACATCATATACCTGTATGGAATTTATAATTCACTTTTGAGCGCTTGAATATCACTATCCTGCATGTTTTTAATGAATGAACTGTATGAAGATAGTCTGTGTGGAATAATTTCCCTGTCTTTACCCTCAACAGCGAGGAGGTAGCTGTCAAAACTGAAGATGAAGCATACAATCCATCCTCCAGCCTGGACTATTCTTTGTCTGTTATATACCATTATCACAAGCTACCAGGTAGCATTTAAACTGTGATGTCTCACTTCATGTTACACATGGTCTCATGGGCAATGGAGAAAAAGATTTTGAGAAAAAGAAAACTAAATCCCTCAAAAATCAATCGGGCTACAATTGAGAGTGAGAGTTTCACTTGTCAAACTTTAAAAGAAAGTATCTTGTTAGAAAATATGATGAGCAAATGCACATTCAACGAGCGTATGTGTGTATATACTCTCCGCAGTGTGTCCGTGGCCTGGCATTAGACTCTGATGTGCTGCAATAACTGCTGCTTTTCATACAGGAATGCTATTGTTACCCACACATACACACATATTACCACAGTGTTTACTCCCAGTGCACACTGCTGCGACGGTCTTAAACCTCTGGCTGGGAGACAAGAGGTGGTGACCGCACTCGCCGTGAAGGCTGGAGAGAGGAATCATATTGTTTTCTGCCTGATCAGCTGTTTCGGAAGATTCAGAGGCAAACAGAAAGGATTTGATGAGCAGTTTGAAACAAGACTTCCACTGAAAAAGCCAGATTTTAGAAAGAAGGGACAAAGATATTCTTAACATCTTCATGTTACTGTTGGTTATTTTACAGTTATCAGAGACAGACATAATTTTCAGGCGGTGGAATGAAAAGAAAAGAGGTATGAATGGAGAAAAAAAGCGATGAGAAGTAAGTCGCAAAGGGAACGTGGGGGTGGACTGTTAATGACAATAAAAAGGCACAGAAAAATGATCTCCCCTGTAAACAATACAAACACACACACGCATAAGCACACTAATACGCAACACCCACGTGTGCGTGTCATGATCACAAAGGATGCTGGGTAATTATGCTAATGATGCCATAATGAGATGCATATGCCTTCTCTCATTAAGGAACAACATCTTCTTTCCTTTCAAAATATGTTAATTTCTTAAGAGCCATGTACACGCTACTGAGACATACAAGGAGACGCACACAGAGGCACACTCATCTTAGCCCTGTATATACAGACAAACACAAAAATACACACAGTCCTACACTTTTGCAAACACAAATGCTAACAGGAACACACACACAGATATGAACACAAGGCACTATTTGCATATGTGACTGGTATACTGATGGACCCAGGGAAACGACTGGGATTACATGGCTGCCATTAACAATAGTGTGACATCGGATTTTATGGGGAAAAAAAACAGAGACTCACTCACACACAGGGTTTAAACAGACCCAAAGTCTGTTTAAACCCTCGTGCCTCCCTTAAAAAAAAGTTGCTCTGATGTCATTAGAGGACACAAATGTCTGCTTCAAGAAAACTGCCATAAAATGATTATATATTAAAATTATTTTCAACTTTCACAGAGTTGAATCATTCACCTTTAGCCCTGATCATCACGACCAACTATTTTCAGAATTGAACCTTATAAATGCCAGTTTGTTTACATAATGACACTGTTCTTTGAACTACTTGAATTATTTTCTGTATACTAAATAATAGGTGGATTTTGCTTTAACAGCCTTGGATATGTCAATGATTAGCAACAACATTGATTTTGATGCATTTGTATTTTTTTGTGCAGGAAACCAGGAATACAGCATGTATTTGCCCCATAGGACAAACATGAGAAAATGGCTCAATCTGGTGGAAAGTACAATTTTGAAGTCAGGGCTTTAGATTGAAAGCCTGATATGATAGAAGGCGTGATTTTATGCTGTAATGGCCGTGGGATCACAAATTGTGGTTTTAAGTGGTTTCAATGGGAACATTTTTGCCTTTAAGAGTCCGAATGTCCTGTATTTTGGCATAAATGTTGGCATGGGTGTGAGGTATTTTTTTGGATGTTGGAAGTCAAACCTCAGCTCCTATAAATAGTATATAATAAACTGTGTAGCCAAAATAATAGAATAATTTGAAAAGCCCCTCGTGATGCACAAGGGTTAATACAATCCTTCATGTCAGTATCAAAACAACTAGGTTTTAAGACACACACACACTTAACACACTGACATGCGTTGACGACTAACGATGTGACCGTCTGACTTGACTTCTAAACTTAGATCATAATATGTGTTCATGACTTCTTGGGTGCGTTTATGACTTCATGACACCATCGAGACATTCCGTGTCCACACAGGTCAGCTGGAGAAGCACAACTGACTGATGTCAATAACTTGACCACGCACACGCACACACACACACACACACACACACTGACTCATATCCCCTAATGATTGTTATTTGGCACTTGCTATGTCATAGTGACGCAAGGCAAAGAGAACAATTAAATAGGACTGTTTTGTCTATGCAAAGAAACCCCAGAAAAACAAGGTTGCTCCGACTCTGCAGCTCTGATGCCAAAATCAATGATTTATCAAGATTCTTTTGTCCAAGTTGAGTGATTTGAAAGACAATTCTTCACAGTGTTGTAGCTCAGATTGAATAGCACAATACCAAACTAATTGGTGTTCACAGGGTACTGCAAAATGTTTTTTGGTCACATCTTTTAGCCCTTTGACTTCAATGGTAGCATTGGTAGCATGCAGCAAAGAGAGTACACTGCCAATCCCTTCTGCCTGGAAAAAAAGTGCCAATAGACAAGTTATTTGCTTTAAGTTATCATTATTAAGTATATCTTGATTGCACAATGTAATGGCTATAGAATAACGGGCCCATCCGCGTTTAGATTGGCCCCTATAAGGAACAGGAAAGTTCGATTGACTGCACAAAGGAAGTGCGTCAACCATTGTGCAACCAAACTGGAAGAGGATAGCGCTGTTGTTTTCCCCAGTAGCTATCAGTAGCTATCGCCAGTTCCCAAAGAGTATGAGTGTAAGTTCTTTGTAGCTACTATCTCCAGTAGCAGAAATGACAGACAGTAAAACAACCGAAGTAACTGTGAAAACAAAATTCAGTGTGTCCGGGGCAGTGTTTCCAATGAAAGTAGCTAACACTAGCTCCAAAAGTTGCTAGAATTCACAAGCTGACGTCCCAGCTAATTTGCATATTGGTGACATCATCGACTGCAATTACTCTCAGCCTCCCTGGGAATAAATTACCATATATTTGTCATATATTTGAATATATTTCTCACTTTTTCCCTAATGGTCTGAATAAGTCCTTAAATTTGTCGCTAGTTGTAGGTCACTAGTTGGAATCGTAGGGGGGGGGGTGAAAAGTTGTCACTTTAAAGCAGCTATAATCAATATATTTATAATAACAATGGATCAAATAACTATGTGTGAAGGGCCGCCCCACTCCGCAGATCCCTCCAGTTCTATGGAGCGTGCAGCTCATTCATATCGTCCATTCTCACGGCTCTCATCAGCATCAGCAGCGGCGGCAGAAAAAGCTGTAAAAACCCACTGTACACTATACCTGCAGCGGTCAAACAAGGTTTGCATGTAGCTGGTGAACAGAGTGGAGCAGTTAGCAGCTAAAGAGTCAGATATTGTCGTAATGGAGAGCAAAAAACAGTGCTGAGTGGAGAGTGAATATGGGGGCTCATATTCATAACACGACTGCATATGAGTGATGATGCTTCTTCGTGTTGGATGTATGTGGAGCAACTGTTGGACAAATCAACTTTAAAAAGTGATGATCTGTCCATGTTGTGTTCGGAGCTTGTTTTCGTTGTCCCCTAAGTTGCCAAAAATGTGTGTGTATTATGGAATGGGTTGTCTCTGATCCAAATCTATGGGTGAGTCAGGAATTTAGAAAATCCTACACGTTAGGGCTTAAAATCGTTGCGTGAGCCACTAAAGGACATTTCAACTGCCTTTCAGCGAGCATCTTAATCATTCTTTGTGGTTGGATTTGTTTGTCGAGATGAAGGAAATGTCACTCACTTAAGGATTCGTCTGGATGTGTCTTTCTGTGCAGAGTATACAGGTAGGTGTGAATGTGCTTCTCTCTGCCTGAGCTCATATTTGCTGCGCGTTGCCTAAAAGTCAAGGTACTTTTACCAAGGTTTATCGACTGTATTGGTTCAGTCGCGCCAGGATGTAAACTGTTGTTTGACTGAAGTCAGTCTACGCCATGCAGCTAATAGTGTCGGGTGGATTAAGCCCCGGGCCTCTGACTCACAGGGGGCACTACATGCGTCTGTTGTCTCTGTGCCGTGTAAACCTTTGTACTTTCAAAATGCCACCTTCTCAATTAATTAGATTTTTTTAAAATGGGTTTCTTTTGCTCATCAAACGTGTCTTATTAAGTTTGGCTTCTGAAGGAGGTTCATGAGCCAAAGTGTTATTCAAAATAACACTTGCTGTACTGTATGCGTCTCACTCATACTTAAAATGAAGTTTAGTGTGAATAGCAGTTGTTCATTCTGTCACATCTCCACTTCTTCAACACATACTTGCACGTTTGTACAGGAGGGTAGACACGAAACACTCTAGTCTACTTGTCATGGGGCGTAGTCTTCATCCTATAAAAACAGGTGTATCATATCTTCTGCGGCTCTGGAGGGAACTTTTGTAAAGTCCCCAATGATGTCATGAGGGTTTTTTCAGCTCAGGCTTGGAGACTACGAAGCCTTTGATACAAACATTTAGAAAAGACACAGGCATGTACCGGGCAGAAAGGGTCCAACAAAAAGACAATGTCATGTAGGATTCAGGCTTTTCTGTGCTGGTCTCAGTCTCTGGTCTCTCATGAGGCTGTGCTCTGCGTGTGTTGCGTTGATCACCTAATTTACACATTTGACATGCTCTGCTCTCCCCGGACACCCTTTTTTTCTTCTGATGTGGTGGCCGCAGTACACACAAGGAAGTAGTTCATGTTTCTGTTGCACTGTTTGTTTCTTGTTTTTTCTTACCTTGCAGTATGCATCGTTATCTCCACCAGACATAAGCCTTTGGGCGGATCATACGTTCGGACATGTGTGTGTGTGTGTGTGTGTGAGGGTGTGTGTGTGTGGATCTGTCTGTCTGGCACAGTTAACCTCACATACTACTTGACCCATCAGCCTAATAATTGTTGTGCTCATTTATGACTGTATGCAATAGGACCTCTCACGATTCAGTTTTTTTTGGAAAAAAATGTTTTATTGACTGTTTTATTCCATTGACTGCTGACTCCTCTCTCCTCTTAACTGGCGTGTTCAACAACTGCTTCAGCAGCAAAAGGCATTTCTGGCAATTAGCTAGGCTAAAATCAAGCCTTGTAGGACACATTTTGAACTTGGTGTCTTGGCTCAAAAACTGACATCCATAGAAAAGTTTGGTCTCATTTTGAACCAGAGCATCTGCAGAATAATATGTAATGAGCCACTAAAGTGAATAAAGCCCCATTTTGGTTATCTTCGCCGCCATCTTGACTGTAAGGGAGCTGGGAGGGACAATTGAGTGAGAGTCAACTCCTCTTTGTTTGGGAGGGGAGGGGGACACATACCAGGTGGAGATCTGCACTCTTGTGCACTTTTCTAGTTCAAACTGTTTTAATATAACAATGAGCCGGGCAAGATCGTCAGTGCGGTCCTTTAACTGTATCACTCTTGTGACGTGAAGTATAAACAACTTTGTGCTTCTTCCATTTTTCTGGCCATTAAAAAGGAGAGTGATTGGCTATCACCTACGTTTTGCTTGCATTTTGTCAGAAGACATTTGCCTAAAGTTATGCTTTTCTCAACTCTTGCAATCATTGTGACGAAAGGGAGAAGGTTAGCCAAAAGTCTGAATATTCTGGCTGCTGCAGTCTAACAACGTTATGGAAGTGCAATACTAAATAAATGGAGCCCTTTAATTAACTCTAAATGACTGTAATGCAATCCCTTTTACAAACACCGGCAGTCACACAGTTTGACATATGACATTTCAAAACTAAATAAGTCATAATGCAGGTGGCTTGGTTAAATAAAAAAAAAAAAAACTGCAATATTGTTAATAAAAATGTAATAGTTAAAAAAAAATCCTAACCACATCTGCCACTTGCAAACACACTGTAAATTGTTGTAATCACAAGGGATACGATGGATATATTTAGTGTATACGCCGTTAACTGAAAAGGCAAATGAATACAACCTGCCTCTGTGGCAGAGTTTGTAATCATTTAAAGTTCTATGTACTACGTCTATGTCCACTGTGCTTTCCCATGTAACAATAAAAGGAACGCTGAGGAGAGTCAGTGTGTTATTGTGCTGGACAGTGGAGCAGGCGAGGCTGACGATGAATCTTCAGCTCTGTCCTGTGCTTTCTGCCAGACACAGAGTCAAAAGAAATGGCAGTTCAGAGTGCAGGCAACTACTCTACTCACTCAAGTATTCTTACAGGAGTGTGTGTGTGCGTGCGCGTGTGTGTGCTCCCCCCGCAGAGTATGTGTGAGTGGGATGAGATTAAGGCAGGAAGAATAGAGTGAGGGAGAGGAGGGGGTCGGGGGAAGGAGAGGGGAGGTGAAAGAGGGGGGTTGAACATGTATGGGGAAGATCGTAAACTAACACTGTAGCTTTTCATGGCTGCCTGCAAACCCTGGAGTGGACTTTTACTGGAACAGGACAGACAGACAGACAATGCAATTTGTTTTACTGTTTGTTTCTACCATGTCCTTTTCACCCTGTCCTTGATAAAGAAGAAAACAAAGACAACTCGTCTTGAAGAAAACTTGACAAAAGGGAAAGAAATGAAAGTCCTAACACAGCAGCAGTAAAGGAGAAGCATTGTTTCAAAAACATCAGCAAAAGAATGTATAGAGGAGCAGGACAAGTTACTTACAATGAGCACAGACTGTAAATAAATACAAACAATGTCCAAAGTATAAAACTGTTTTTGCTCCATCCATCTGAACATTACAAGCAAAATATTTAAAAATAAATAAAACTTTCTCTTTCCAACCGTGCTGCTTGCATTTTCATCTCACCAGAAATAGCAGAACGTAAACTTAACTGTAAAACACAGCTCTCAACTTTCACAAGGAGCTTTGATTGTGCGTGCTGAAATCACAGACAGCTAAAGCGTCTACGTCTCCTTCCCCTTCACAAGATTTCATTTAGACGGTGTGCTTGTGGATAAATGCTTTAAGAAGTAACGGTGAGAAAGGATTGGCTGAGGGGTAGAGGGAGAACACACGGAAGCCAGCGATGCTCCTCCTACAGACACATATTAAGACAATATGGGCTGTTTACCCATTGGATGCTCTCACTTCTTGTTTGGCAGTTTGGACCCATGACCAGCAGGTAATATGGATAGAAACTCAATAAGCTCAACACATGCAACAAACATTTCAAGCTGGACCCTATTGTCCATGTTTTTGTGTCAAAGTCACTAATTGGGACAATCTTTTTAAAAAGTGCTGCAGCACCGAAATGGGCTGCAATTGAATCACTCCGTCAATGTACGTCCACTAAAAGTGTTTGTTTTTGCCACTGAATCTTGAGAGAGGTGACTTGTTGCCAGAAGACAACGGTGGAAAGGTGAGTGAGAGTCGGAGAGAGGATTGCCGGGAAGAGTTTTTTTGTTTTGGGAGTAAAGAAAGCGTAGCTTAGTGTTTATCCAAAAGATTTCAAACATCTTGGCTGAATCTTTAGCTGATTTCAACTATGTGAATATGACCTCACTCTCTCGGGACATTTTTACTGAAGACCACATGTCTACCTTATGGTAGCGCTAGTGGGAAAGTCAGGAAACACCAACCACATAAGGATTCATCCTCTGGAGAACATGCGTACCAAATTGCGTGGATCAAAGTCGTGGACGGACCAACACGACATTGAGTCACAAGCGTGGCTAAATATATTAGCACAAAGCAGTTTTTAGAAAGTGTAGGTAGAAAAAGTTAAAAAAAAAAAGATGGAACAACTGTTTCGAAAAACATTAGTAAATAAATCCATAGAGGAAGAAAGAAAAACATTCATTAATGATTCTTTTGAGACACTTGAAGAAACATTCATAGCTGTTTACTTCTTTTCTGACACCGTGTCCCACTTCCATACTACATAATAACTCCAAGTGGGTTTTTAACATGAGCCCGATCCAAGATGCCAGGGTGAACACAACATGTGTTTTTAGACAAACAAGCCGCAAAGTCACAGAATGGTAGATCATCCAGGTCTCTCAGGTTACATTCATGGGGAGGAGCAGAGATGAAGAGAGGTACATGACGAGGTGTTAAAGTATTGAGTCTCACATAGTCCTCTGACTTTAAGTTTGATCACACGTTAGCATGTTGAGCCTTCTTCTTGTCAAACTGTCAGAGAAATCTCAGGATGATCACATCCAAAAGTTGATGGAGTGCATTTTCTTATCTCTGCAAAAACAAACTAAAAACAAATATAAAAGAAAATCATATTAAAAGAATAAAAAATATTAAAAAAAATATTTTCAACATTTTCAACTACTGGTTCAATGTACACAACCTGCAAGTGAGTTTGTGTTTGTTTGGTTTAAAATGTCAATTAAGGTGAAACCGCAAGTTTAGTGGATCTGAAAATTGCGTAATTTTCTACTTTGAATTCCATGATCGCTGACTTGTAGAAAACTTGAGGGAACTATTGCTTTTTTCCACAAGGCTGAACTTAACTTCCATTCTGCAGAGATTCACTGTTGGACTCATTAACAGACATGCTAAAAACACACACACACACGCACAGACACACACACACACACACATATACACACACACACACGTTGAGGACACTGTAGGGAGACAGAAACATGCTGATGTGCTCAGTACCAGTTTAGCCGGGAGATGGACAGATGGACGAGTGCTCTTTTTACAGCCTTTTCTTCCCCCTGTGTGTATGTATGTGTGTGTGTGTGTGTATGTATGTATGTGTGTGTGTGTGTGTGTGTGTTTGTGTGTATGTATGTATGTATATGTGTGTGTGTGTATGTGTGTGTGTGAATGTGTGTGTTTGTGTGTATGTATGTATGTGTGTGTGTGTGTGTGTGTGTGTGTGAATGTGTGTGTTTGTGTGTATGTATGTATGTATGTGTGTGTGTGTGAGTGTGTGAGTGTTTGTGTGTGAGTGCTGTATGTGTGTGTGTGGGAGTGTTTGTGTGTGAGTATGCTGTATGTGTGTGTGTATGCTGTATGCGTGTGTGAGTGTGTGTGTGTGTGTGAGAGAGTGTTTGTGTGTGAGTATGCTGTATGTGTATGCCCCATGCCTAGCATAACACTGGCAGAGTGTTGGTGCCAAAGTGGGCATCTGGTCTGTGGACTATCACAGGGGAGAGAACAGTAACACCAATATAAACCTCCCTCTCTCTCTCTGTCTCTCTCCTGTCTCTATCTCTCTCTCTCTCTCTGTCTCTCTCTCTCTAAAGTTGTAGATGCAGCTAATCCTGCTACAGATCTTGTTCTGGTTCTTGGATGTCGCTGCTTAGCAATAACTAACTAAACACACAAAGGAAAGAAGAAAAAGAGCACACTGGTTGCAGCTTTCCACAGCAAACAGTACACATGTACACACAAACAGACACACACACGCACACACACACAGGGCCAGAATAAAGGTCACACACACTCCATCTCTCAGTGGCTTAATTTTCTGTCAGAATCAAGCTGTGTGTGTGTGTGTATGTGTGTGTGTGTGTGTGTGTGTGTGTATTTCAGTGGACAGCTTCCAGGTTGTGTAGGGGTCAAACTGTCTCTGGGGCCCGGAGTATCGCATGTGCTAGAATCTAACAATGGCCACTTACCATTACACACACACAAACACACACACAAATAAATACACATCTATCTCTTTCAATCAAAGTATGATCCGCAGCAGACATGGATGGCCTACATGGCACAGGCCCAGGGGCCCAAAGTGCCAGGGCCCCCCCCTGGTTTTCACCTACAAAATATCACTGAAAGAGACACGTACCAACCAGGAAGAGACTCGAAATGACCACAAAGAAACACAAAACAGCTTCAAAGAGACACAAAACCACAGAGAGATGCTGAACAACTATGAAAGACACAAACAACAACAAAAAGAGGCTAAACAGCTATATAGTCAGTGTGTCTTGATCCTATGTGGTGTTGGGGCCTTTTGCATGTCCGTGTCCAGGGGCCCATCATCTCATAATCTGCACATGTCAGAGGGCTGTAGTTTGAGGTTTGTATTTTCAGCACACTGTTGCGTGTTAACGGCTATCCCTTCTCCGTGACATTGTTCCCATAAATGTCAGTTCATCCCAACTTTATGGGGCGGGTGAATCCTCTGCAAACACACATGCGTGCGAACACACACATGAGCGTAGATGCACCAAAGCACCCACAAATGTGAGCATGAGCAGATCTGTACACAAATACATAATACAACATAACACACACACACACACACACACATAGAAAATGCAGTTGCAAACACATTGTCTTTCAGACAACAAAACCACATGCTGCTGTAATTCATACTATCTGCACAGAGTATGCAAGTAGTTATTTTCAGCTGGCGAGACTTAAATACCCGATTTGACTTGCCTGCCCGAGTCCTTCGCTTGTTTGTATTATTATGTTATATTACATAGTATTTCCAGTCCATCACACTATTATTAGCACAAAATCTTTAAACGGCTGTTGTGTCTCTCGCGTCGCCATTCACCACCATTATTCACAAAATGGCCTTTTGTCAAAATGGTAAAGAAGAGAAGATTGAAATCCTCTTTTTCCCTAAATAATTGTAACATTATGTTTTCAGTAGTGAGTTTATGTGATTTGACAAAAAAAATAAACTCAAAGTCACAAAGACAAATCATCAATACTCGACGGGGACTAACACAATATTTCACACCTGTGAAACTGAATAGATTTGATTCAAATGTTCCTGCGCAGTGTTGTATCATTGCTTGTGGGAATAAATTAAGATTTGGTCGCGTGCATGATGACCTCATCCCCAATACCTTTAAGTCCTGGGCTGTGCATGTTGGGCGTGTGTGCAGACACTTTGACCCCCCCGCTGTTTGAAGAATGTGAGTTTTAACATTAAGTTTGGCTCTCGGAAAACCATTTGTTAAAAATGGTGACATTGAAGAGGCATTGGAAGTGTGAGGCGAAGGTGAAGGATGTACAATTATTTTATTGTGAGGAATGTGTACCATACTCTGTCCTATATGTGTGATTGCATTGTTATTGTATTTTATTTTCATGGTGTTTTTTTTTTATGTCTCAACTTTAATCCTTTTTTTTTTTTAAATCTTTTTTTTTTTAATTTTATGTGGATTTAATTATTATTTAATATTATTATTATTATACATTTTTAGATTTTATATAATGCCATATGTTCTAATCGGGTGTAGTTCTTATGTGTATGCATAATGCTTTAAATGTATCAAATCAATAAAAATATGTTCAGAAAAACAGAACTCACCTGATCCACTTTCTCGCTGTTTCCTCAGGGATGGAGTTCGCTCGGTTGTCACCAAAGTGCTCTTCTTAGTTTATCTGGTTGAGCTATTTCCATGACATCTGAACAATCTCCTCCCCTCAAGGAAAACCATGAAATCAGTTTGAAAGCTCTGGAAAAGCTGCTAAGTGGAGCTTGAAATGTTTTTTTGCTTTTGGTCAAACTACTGTTTTTAAAACCAAGACACTTAGTTCACATGATGCTTTTGAATCTTATTGTAGGAACTATTTTATTTGTTAGTACTTTAGTACGTTAGTACAGTTGTTGCATAATATAGTGAAGATATCTAACCTGAGGACCTCTCAAATCGATCACAGGTTGCCCCAAGTTTTTAAACTTGCTAAAATATTTCTCATAATCATGCTGTCTAATATCAGTGGTTTGACTTTAACATGAAGCTCTAGACCAGTGGTTCCCAACCTTTTTTTCTTGTGACCCCTGAAAGTAAAGTTATGTCATCTTGTGTCCCCCTCTTCAACCGAAGAGAGATTTTTCCTTCTCGGATTGTTTCATTTTGTAAAATTACACATTAACCCATGAGTAAACTCATTGATTAGACAAAAACCCTGGAAAAAATGTTTCTTTCCAAAGCTGTTTACTTGCGACCCCACGGGGGGAACCGACACCCATGTTGGGGACCAGTGCCCTGGGTTATGGCCGGGTCAGCCAAACTCTCTTCCGGTTTTATTTGAATAAGTTGTAGTCGGGTACACTTTTCCAATAATTTGCATGAAAAAAAATAAAAATAAACATTAGATGAACATCTAAAAATGAACCTGAGTTGTGACAACTCAGACTTATCTTGTGACTCCCAGGTTAGGAAGACTCAGGTCTTCCTCATTGCTGTGTGTGTAAACTGCACCGTCACTGCAGGCTGCTCTCAGATGGAGCATGATGGAGTCTGTTACTTGTCACTGATCTGCAGTGCTCAACATTAACCACCAGAGTGCAGGCTGCTCTCACAGATCTAACGGAACTGCTTCCCCATCCATGCCCCCTTCTGTCACTTTAGGTCAACACTGCAGAGGCATTGTCTTAGTGGGTGAAAATGAATCATTGTAATTGATCATAGTTGTTGCAAAGAACTGATTTATACTGTCATGCGTGTCACAGTAGTGCAGATTTTCTGTTCTGTTTTTTTTGGGCAAAATGGAGGAAAAGCAGCAAATAAAACAACATGGCACTTCTGACTGTTTCCTCATGCTACATTACTTATCAGGTTAATGTGTGACAGTATGAGCCTCTACTTCTGTGTGTGTGCCGTCTTTATTGTGGCTGTCTCTGCCCACGTGAGCATACTGGGACTTAAACTTTGACTCCTGCTAGTTTTTACTGCTGGGGCGGGTTGTCTCTATGATTTGGTCTAGTGGTCACCATGGCGATCGCCATTCACTTGACAACTCTGTAACCTGAGTCGCCAGTCAGGTAGGGTAGGTAACCGTGACGATGTGAATGTTCAGGAGACAGGGCCGAAAGACAAGAGGAGAGTAAGAGAGAAGGACAAAGTTTAAAGAAAAAGAGAGAAAGCTCTGACGCTAATGAATAAGTCTGTGAGTTAAAAACGAAAAGGAAACCATGCTGGAGGAAGGAGAGGAGCCTCAGGCCGAGGATGATGGGACGTTCACGAACATCTCTCTGGCAGACGACACAGGTAATGCCTCAAGGGACTGCCCAGCAATTGTTTTGGTCACGAGTTAGCCCTTTTCTGGCCGTTTGTATGCACAAAACAAACAGCACTAGTTTAGAGTTGTGAGGATTAGTCAACTAATTGATTAGTTGGTTGACAGAAAAATAATTGCCAACTATTGTCATAATCAATTAATTATTATAGTCATGTTTAATGCAAAAATGGCCTCTCAGCTTTGTAGATCTCCTTTACTCTGTTTTATATCATATGACACTGAATATCTTTGGGTTTTGGACTGACAAAAGAAGACATTTAAAGACATCACCTTGAACTTTGAGAAACTAGGATGGACATTTTTCTCTATTTTTTGACATTTTCTTTACCGAAAGATGAATCGTTTCATTTCGATAATAATTGGCAGATATTCGATCATGAAAATATCCATTAGTTGCCGCCCTAGTAACGTTCCCGATTATCTGCAGCTGAGGAATCAGTCAAAGTATTATACAAACTTCCTTTCTTAATATAATAACCTTTCTATGTTATATGTGTTTTCTATAGAGACATTTCAACCAGCTCGATGCTCTTCAAAGTTGTATTGTAAATATGGAACATGGTTTTCCTAGACTGTATTTAATCAAACTTATCATTTCATTATATATTAATTTTTCTGTTCTGTGACAGCACACAGGACAGGCAGTTAACGCAGTTGTTATAAGTATGTGACTGAACAAAGGGCAAGGAGGCCAGCTTGTAAAACCAGAGTGGTTATGTTGCTGTGTTGTGGCTCCGACCAAAGCTGTATGTTTTTTTATTTTCCTATTCACTGCATATCTAATATGCAGAATCATTTCAGGGGAGACACTACAGGTGAATACGGGAAATATTTTAAAGTGGAAGCGGATCACCATTCAGCCTTCCACCAGCTGAAACAGGCCTTATGTCAAGACCCCTTGCTGGTTGCATCCAGAAGACAGGGAGCATCCCACTTCACCCACATAGTGAAGGATTGATGGAATGGTTCTTTTTGACCTGGAGTGCCCAGCTGGCCCTCACCACTGCCCTGGACCAGAGTAATTGGGACCTGCAGATACCCCTCATCCGCGTGGTGTGGCACAGTGCAGTCATAGAATCCCAGTGACACCAACCAGAGTGCAGGCCAGGTCACATCAGCGCATGAGAGGCCCACCAATGCAGCAGCAGGATGCTCTTCAAGGAAAGGTGGTGACAGAGCTCAGCGTTTTAGCGCTAAGGAATACCACTGCCCCACCCAGAGGGCCGCTGGGGGATCATGGAGTAAGGAGGCAGAGGGAACGGCGGCTGCTGGGTCGCTTTCAAGACATTGGTATTCCTTGGGACGATAATTAGAAGGGGTGGCTATGTAGCGACCCCGCAGGACTAAAATTAGTCTCATGGGGAGTTCATGGGGGGCAAGATGTTGCCCCTAGATCAGCTGGATAGGTCAGGTTCCGAGAACTGGAGTTGTGGGGGTTTGGAAGGAGAAATAAATTCCTACACCACAATTATTAATAGCTAGCTAGTTTTGGTTACCAGCCCTTTTTGTTGTTTTGGCCCTCTTCCAAGCCTTCTGTTAGCATGTAAGCTAGGGTAATGAAACGTGGTTCTCCGGTTAAACTTCAGCCACCATGTACCCATCATTCTGCTAGCTAGCCAGTTTTGCGGTGGAGCTGCGAGCACGACAATATTGATAACCTTTAACTGAAGTCCAACTACTGACTGATAGTTTCCTCAGTCGTCACGATGGTAACTTTATCAGCAAATGTAAGAGGAAAAAAAGCAAGTAAGTGGATCTTGAGTTCAGATTATTTGGTCAAACTGACGCTGAGGCTAACTTCAGCGTTGTTTCATGTCCATCAAGCTGTATCTAGATCAGCCTTTCTATGGCAAGCCCTTTTAACATTTAATCATAGATCTAATAGTGATTGTAGATAGCAATTGCTTTTTGCTTTCTTCTTATTAGTTGTTTTTTAGGGGCGGTTGACATCCAAAATGTTCCTTTATAGCTTTCTACTGAATTGGAAATAAGATTCAATTCTCCTTGCTAATTTTGCCGAAAGAAAATAACCTGAGAGGGCCAAAAAGCATCTCTCAACACTGAATAACTGAACAACATAACTGAAATACAAGAAAACTGTAATAGAAATTAGGCTATGAAGGAGCTCTTTAAGGGAAGTAAATGAATTTATTGTAAATACTTGGCATGAAATACAACACATAGAATTATCTCCATTTTCATACAAATGCATTTACAAAAAAATTTAAACTGAAACAAAACAAAAGAATATTATTGGTATACTTTTCTTTCACAACATGTTTGCGGCAGTCAAAGAAATTACTTGATAGCATCTCTTCCAGGGCAATGTATACAATACATTCATTATTTACAAACCACAAAATAAGATGCACCATTCTTCCTTGGTAACCAACATGTGTGATAAGAATACGTTCTCCTTAAGCCTCAATATTTTCTGGCCTCTACAGCAATATGGTCACATTCTTCAAACAATGTGCAGCAGTATAACAAATTATATAAAGTGTTGCTACAATCACCCATGCTCAGTGTCATTGGTCAATTGACAAGTTGGGTACAATGCAGTAACATTCATTTTGGTAAACAGTTTGTCAGTTACAACATCAGTTTCAACTTAAGGCCCCTTTACACTGAGTGTGATGTTCAGGTATCATGCTGTATTGTGAATAGGGTTAGGTTTTCCAGCTTTACGAACGTCGTCACTGACTTTGCTCTGCTCTGTCCGTGTCTGTCTCACATTCCCGGCGGTGTGAGTAGAGCGCGCCGCATGAGGCGAGACAGGCAGAATGTTTACTTCACAGATGAAAAGGCAGTCAATATAAACGACATACGAGTTGAAACGCAAAACAAAATTCATTGCGTTAGAGAAAAACATACAACTGGGTTGATAAGGATGATGCTATTTTTAGTTGTGTGTAGTTGAGCGAGGGAGAGAGAGTCGTTGAGCTGACAACAGCTGTTTCGGGCAGAGAAGAAAACCTGAGGTCCATAGGTCACGTCCTTATCTTGATTTGTGTGCTAGAAATGTATTAATCTTCCTATGCCGGGACAAAACAAATGTATTGCTTTGCGCGGCGTCATCCAGTCAAGAGAGAGAGCGCTTTGTAGTTGTTTATGAGTACCCAATTCTTGACATTTGGATTTGTTTCTAATTTGGAATCATTTTGGTTACCAACCCTAATCGTGAGCTTGTATTCAGGGTGTATCCAGCAGAGCTCTTAAGGTGTTGAATGGTTTGTGTCTGGAAGATATTTTGACAGCTGCATTTTCAGATCGAATAAAGATTTCACAAATTTGAGAGTGGGTTTCAAACAGCGTTAATGCTTTACCTAAAATGTTGAACACGCTTCACAACAGAAAGAGGTACAAAAAAAAATGGATCAACTGTTTAACAATGTTATTTAAGTTTCCCTTAACTTGCCCCCCTTAAAAAGGTCCATCGTGTAAGATTAAGTGGCATCTAGTGGTGATGTTGCAGATGCAACCAACCAAATGCCCCTCCGCTCAGCCCTCCTTTTACAAGCCTGTAGAGAACCGGTGGCCTTCGGGTAATATAAAAACGTGGACGGCCCTTTCTAGAGCCAGTTTGGTTTGTCTGTTCTGGGAAACTGTAGAAGCAACTTGTCAGACTCCTGCTCCCTATGTAGATATAAAGGGCCCAAGGCCAATTTATACTTTCCGCTTTCCTGAAATGTCCAAGAACTGAAATGTTCTTCCTCGCATCCAACTATGTCACTGTTATGTCAAATGAGCGGCAATAGTGCCGTCCGTAGGGACTTGGCTTAGGAACCGGAGACTTGCAAGTTCAAGTCCCCGAACGGATCAAGTATGGAGTGTGGACACGGGCACTTTGAAAGTTAACAGTTCACCTCTTGGGCACTGCTCCCTGGGCGGTGAAAATACATAATAGCTGCTCACTGCTCCTAAAACTAGGATGGGTTGTGTGTGTGTGCGAAGATTAAAAGAGGATTCAAAATCCTCAATTGTCATTTTAAGTGCTGTATGCAGGAAGAACAACAGATTTGGCAGCAGGAGAACTTGATTAATTATACTTACAATATAGCACGACTGAAGAATTTATTGCTTCATTCAACAACATGAACAATAACATGTCAAAAGAAACAAAACAGTAGAGTTGTGTGCCAACGAGTTAAACAATGAGCTGAAACTCCCTATAAAGCCTGTAAAGCTGAGGGGAGCCGCACATTCAGGTGATGAATAGTCACATTGTCATTTCATAAGTTTTAAATGATAAATTATTGCCGTACTTCACCACTACTATTGGGTCCATACTAACTTCATTCATAAAATCATCAGATATTAAGAATACGCAAAATTTGACCAAACTGATGAAACTAAAAAATAACAAAATACCACTGCTATCTTAATAATCTTCATGTGGGGCTTAGATATCTGTGTGTTCACTGTGACACCAACAGCGAGGTCTACAGTCCTGGAACGCTACGTTTTGTACGTTGGCTTGGGTCCGGGATAACAGAGACGAGGGAACCACTCGTGTTTTTGTTTTGTCCTCCGCGACGACATAGGACTGCTTTGCCTGAAGGGAAGCATTCAACACTGGGAGGAAAAGCGGGCTGATGGAGCGCTGGGTCCAACCTGTGTAATGGCAGCAACAGAAAGTAGGACGATCCGGGGGGGAGTCGGCTAAATTTGAGCTACCTGCTGACTTCTAACTGAGATCCGTCAGTCTCCCAGCCGCCACAGGCTCTACAACTGGTGAACCAGCCTCCCGTAGACGGTGAGGACGAGGTGAAGGTGTGAGTTGTTTTCTCGTTTCTGCGTGCAGCGATCATGGATGTAATGTTGTCACGCCCTGAGTCTGAGGGCAGACTGGAGCTACACTGACTCACTGTCACCTCTAGAGGAACAAGCGGTATTACAAGACTGGACGGAGCGCAGCTAGCTGTTAGCTGCTAACTTCAGTAGATATCTCTGCAACACAACACATTCTGTTGATAATGTAAGTTTTTTTTGTCTTAAACATTGAACCTTTAAAACGAGACTGTAATTTTTTTCATAAAAAAACGTCATCTTCCTCTTTCATATTTGATCTCAAGTGACCAGTAAATAACCTATAAATAACACCACCTCTAAATGTTTCCCTTACTTTTAGTGTCAGGAAGTACAAGTACAATCCATTTACACATTTTGCTGACTTGTGCAGCGTTCCTCCTGTTCCTCTTTAATCTCTGGAACCTCTTTCCCCCCCAGCCTTTCCCCTGTGTGCGTCCTCATGTGGCCTTTCAGGTTACTGCTAGATCTGAAATCTTTACCACAGGTGGTGCAAGAAAATGGCTTCTCCCCTGTGTGGGTTCTCATGTGGTCTGTCAAGTTACCACTAAGTCTGAAAGTTCTCCCACATGTTTTGCATGTAAACGGCTTCTCTCCTGTGTGGATTCTCATGTGGACCGTCAAGTGACTGTCATATCGGAA
>CALSBV010012168.1:3918906-3936943 GCA_943590825.1 Bovichtus diacanthus
GCAACCAACGATTAAGCGCTTTACCGCCACCTCCTAGATTGGAGGGTGTAGCAGTAGAGTGGCAGGAAAAAAATAATAAATAAAACCAAAACGAAATCCCCTCTATTATTCCTGTTGCTCCTAAATTCCCAATTAGACATGTGCATACCTTTCATGACGTCTTTTTTCTAGAAGATTCCCCAATGTGATACTGGGATTTTTCTCAATTAATCCTGATATTAATGCCCTTCTTCGACAGTTTCCGGTTTATTATAGTGGGTGCATAGTCCAGTAGGGTGCTTGCCTATTCTGTGGAGTGTTTGGTTTAATCCTGTGTGTCCTATTCTCAGACTTGTAATGAGCATCTCTTCCCTTGGGCTCCTGCTCCATATTCTACCAATGCCTACATGTTTTTGGATACTGTAACGATGTCTTCCTGTGTCACTGAAGTCCCAGCATTCTCACCAGGTTTTGCATGTACAGTCTTTTATTATAGTTTAAACATCTGCTTTAACGGTAGCCTCTTTCTATGTCAATTAACAGTTTTTTTAAGGATGGTTTAGCCAATATGTCTACCTTCTCATGCGGCGTTCTGGACCAGTTGCATGCGGGACAGGGATGACTGACTGATCCCAGTATACAGGGGGTTGCAGTAGTCTAGGCGTGGATGACATTCTCAAGATCATTGGCTGAGAGACATGGCTTGATTTTAGCAATACTGCGAAGTGGGAACAATCTGGCTTTGACTACTGCATTGGCCTGATTGTCAGACTTAAAGGCGGAGTCAAATATCACACCAAGGTTTTTTGATGTGGGTTTTGACAAGGGTGGACAGGTCGCCAAGACTGTTGTTAATCACTTTGATAGATCCAGGGGGGCAAACAGGGCAACTTTAGACTTTTCATTAAGCTGTAGGTAGTTTTGTGCCATCCAACACTTTTCAAGGCAGTTAATGAGACTCATAAGATTGGATGGTTGGTTTCGGGGGAGATAAAGCTGTGTGTCATCAGCATAACAGTGAAAGGTCATATTGTATTATTCAGTGATTTGGCTGAAGGGGAGCATGCACATAGAGAATAGATACATACATTACATTACAGGTCATTTATCAGACACTCTTATCCAGAGTGACTTACAGTAACTAACTACAGGGACAGTCCCCTGGAGCAACTCAGGGTTAAGAGCCTTGCTCAGGGGCTCAATGGTGACAGCCTGGTACTGAACTCACGACCTTCCAGTGTTCTATTTGAAAGCCTGACACTAGACTACAACCACTTTATTTTATAATATTTTTGTATAGTGTGACATTTTTGTTATTATTGTATTTGTACATTATACCTTATGGGATCTGTAGTATGTTCTTTTGATTAGTTAAAAAATAAAAAATAAAAATGCAACGTCCACTTCTACTATACTACAGTCTATGGGTAGAACTGCGCGCGCGCATGTTTGCGCGTTTGCACGAGTGTATGCGCGCGCGCGTGTGTCTGTGCAGTAGTTGCTCCCCCTGTCGGTCGTCAGTGTAGTCACGCACAGTGACGTCGCTATCATCCTCATTAGCATCCTCATCATCACCACAGAGCCTCCAGTCTGTTCACAGGGTCACTCCAGTAAACGGAGAAGACAGTTCTCGCAGTGGGTAGGTCTACATGTCGACATGTACGCGTTCCTTTGTGTACCAGAACATTTTGAGTCGGGAAATCAAAGGAAGCCTTTCAATTTCCATGTGAAGCTAAAGCTAGCTAGCGGCAGCAACAACCTTGTAACGGTAACAGTTAGCAGCGCTCCGGCTGATGTCCGTTGGCACTTTACGACATGTATTTATCAGATAGTCACTTCTAAATATGAGACCAACTAGAACTTCGTTAGTGTTGCTCTTGGTGAGACACTAGCCTCACATTTAGTGTTGAAGTAGTCGCTCAATTGGCAAGACTAGCCCCACTGCTAGTTAGCCTACATAGCTAATGTGTATGCGTCCATTTTCGGACACGTCCGACCGTGTGCTCTGTTTTTGCACATTTCTGCCGAAAAGGTTGCCGACAGCCTCCACATTGACCCACCCTACAGTGTCCTACTACACGCGACAACGTATTCGCAAGTTTAGCAGCGATTCCTACTCGTTTTCGGGCTATGTTATGAGTTGTCTCGATCTCTGTTTACGGACGTTGCACATCTTTGTCCAACCAAGCTAATAAAGTTCTAGCAATAACGTTGATTTGACGTGGTTAGTATACTGCTCGTTTATTTATTATGAGATTGTTGAAAAGTAGACAGGCTGAGTAAAGTCTACCCACATCTAACGACGCGTTTGGCTCCAAACGGGTATTTCAATAATACTTTTGCGGGTCAGCAGTAAGCAACATCATCTCATTTCCTGCCCCTGGGTGGGGTGTCAGCTCTCATCAACCTAAGCAGGCAGGAATAACATGGCTAAACTTCATGTCTTGGATATGACAACGCCAGAAAGGAAACGTAGCAAGAATCACGTTTAGTAACGTATTATGTGTAGGATCTTTGCAAAGCAAATCCAAGCTAGTAGGCAGTAATGTCAAATTATTTCCGGTGAATACTGATGTGGTTTTAAGGGCTGAATGATTTGGAAAGAATATGTAGTTTTTTATTTATTTATTTTTTACTTCTATTGCAATTGCAAGTAGAACATGGCAGGCATCTTTACCCCGTTTGTTATATTCATCATGTTACAGCATCCTATTATCAATAGAAGCTTTATGGAGCTCACCGTGTTGTTGTTTGTCTTCTACAGTGGACAGTGGATCTGCAGCCCTGCATACTAAACAGGAGAACGAGCTTTTCATCATGAACTGCGATATAGATGGTAAGTCTGCTTTCATGCAACTTTGTGAAACAATTGACCCTTGATCATGTCATAATATTGACATAATGTGTTGTAAGTGCATGTGAGTAGCATCAGCGTTTGTATCTTATGCAGGAGACATTGAGAACCAGGTGGAGATGGAGGAAAAGACAAGGTTAATAAATCAAGTTTTGGAACTTCAGCACACGCTTGAAGGTAACGCACGCCCACACACACACACACACACACACACACACACACACACACACACACACACACACACACACACACACACACACACTCTCTCTCTCTCTCTCTACCTCTCTCTCTCTACCTCTCTACCTCTCTCTCTCTACCTCTCTACCTCTCTCTCTCTCTCTCTCTCTCTCTCTCTCTCTCTCTCTCTCTCTCTCTACCTCTCTCTCTCTACCTCCCTCTCTCTACCTCTCTCTCTACCTCTACCTCGCTTACACTCTCCGTCCATCTCCTATCCACATTCACAAACACCACACACACAAGCTCAAGGTTTTGTCAATGGATGTCAAATATGGTGAAAGTTGGGAACCTGAAAAATCTATTTTTTATATATATGAGGTACAGATCATATATATATATGAGTTACAGATCTCTGAGTTACAAGATCATGATGGCCAAAACAGTTCCACTGGGCTAAATGTCAACAACCAGCGGTCTGTTATCAAGAAAAAATGTTTATGATAGTTTAAAAACTGAGCCTTTTTTAATCTTAATAGTGTTCTACATATTTACCACAGTCAGGCCGATTTTGAGGACACTCCTGATACACTAACCATGCATGTCCCTTTTTACTTTGCTATTTGTTTTCTTGCAAACAAATAAAGTTATGTTTACATTCAGTGTTTCTCCCCAAAACACACTGTATATCCTTGAGGTCTAATAAACAATATTTAAATATTTTGAAATCGGCATTGTGTACATTCAGGGCTGGGCGAAATAAAATAAAGACTTTTCTTTCTATATTTCTAATTACAGTATTTATTTTCCTTAGCTTGGGGACTATTCACGATTTTTAGATATTTTTGTTCCTTAAAAATGCAGGAAGAATAAAACATTATTGAAACGTCATGTTTTAAGACTTCATTTGCAAGACAGTTAAGACCTGCACAACCACAGCCACCACTGGAACCTAATTCTACAAATAATACTAATAATATTAGTGTAGCCTGCTCTTTATCTAAAACTACGCCCAAATAAATGAGAACTATTCGGTACAGCTCTAGTTTTAGCTTCCCATTCTTCCTTTGTTCCAGATCTGTCAGCGCGGGTCGACGCAGTCAAGGAGGAGAACCTGAAGTTAAAGTCTGAGAACCAGGTCCTCGGTCAGTACATCGAGAACCTCATGTCTGCCTCCAGCGTCTTCCAGACCACTGACACCAAGAGCAAACGAAAGTGAGGTACCCTCGGGGAGAAAAAAACCCTGAAGTCTTGGGCCAGCAGCTGGGAAACAAAACCCACCATCGAAACATGGAGAGGGGTCTGTTTTCTCAGCAGACCTGGGCAATTTCTGTAACCATTCGAGCTCAATTACCTGAGTCAAAACTAACAATTTTAATAATCAAAAACATAAACTGACTTTGTCACCCATCCCGCTGACTCAGAAGTCAATTTAATGTTAGTCTGGCCCAGGTCTGTTTTGCAGCAGCTTCCTCTCCACACTACAGACAAAGTAGACATCACCCTTTAATCACCAACACAAGAACAGAAGCAGACTATGTAAATTATGTGGTTGAGGGTCAGTTGCACCTTGAGTTCCTTCTTAATGCTCTCTGTCAAATTTAGTATCTGTAAAATAATTCTTAGCTCTGCTTTACCTGCTTGGTTGTCTGTTTGTGAAAACAACCCATAAATAATACTGTCAAATACTGTTTGACCATGAACCTCATTTCAACACTGGCTTATTTTCGTTATTTCTTTTTGTAAAGTATTTTCTACGTCAGCTGGAGTTTTTCGGCAGGTCCTTGATGTCATCATGTCTATATGAAGCATGACTATTCCTCCATTTATAAGATGGCAAACTGGACAGTATTACTGAGAATGAAAAATTTATTTGCATCGCATGTTATGAGTTTTAATTCAATAATCACTATCTTACAGACTGTATAAAGAACTTTTTAACAATAGGCGGTGGGTTCTAGGTTCATATCGGTACCATTGAGAGCTTGGCAACAATGCAAGTAAAAGCACAGAGGAACTAAAAAGTTGTGTAAACTCCATAAAAGTGTAGGTCTTAACTAACGTCAGTGATGTTTTCAAGTGGTTCAATTTGTAAATCGCGACACAAGATTTGTGTTCTGTACTTAAAAAGTGTTCGTAACCCGTTCAGTTTATTATGTCATGTAGTGTTGTGGGCCAAACTGTAATGTGAGCATGACAGAGGAAAAGGTAGAGGTCATAAATGATTACATTTTGTGTCCTTATCCTGTAACGTCCACGGGGGGGAGGGGAGTGAACTGGCCAGATGACACAAGGCGAGACGGGGAGATGATGATGAGGAGGAGAGGAGAGGAGGGGAGGGGAGGGGAGGGGAGGGGGGGATGCTTTCCCCTTTTAACTGCTAGCAGTAAAGAGGCCTTGAGTGCTATTGATCTACTCAGCCAGGCCTGGAATACATCACTGGCCAGAGGAGGGGTTTGACTGTAAAATGTGCGGGTGTCCTCAGTGTACAGCAGAGTGGAGGGTGTGTCCTCCAAGACTGCTGCTGCCTCAGAGACTAAAGGAATGAGGGTGGAAGGAGATGAAAAATCATGTTAATCTGAACACATCTTTATTCCCTTTTTAAACTAAAATATCCAGTTCAATAATATCTGGAAAGCAGTAATTTGTGGTCAAACATCAAGTGAGGAATTGGTAATATTACAGAATGCTATAAACACTGTATATGCTGTAATTTAAGGTTATTTTGATCATTAACAGTTGTACAGTCCTTCATTTGGCATGCAGATGTTACCCTACCTACACACACACCCTTGTACCAACTGTCGTGTGTAGACACCTTTGCCTTTTAAACATTTTTGTTTTAATAAAAACTTAAGATCTATCCTTTCTCTGGGTCTTTTGTCACCTACACAACCCTAAAATAATCTGTCAGAGAGCAGGAGAAAATAAATCAAAATGTACCTGAAATAATGTGCCTGATTTTGTCAGACAGGTTTTTTCTTTTGTATTAAATAGTTTTATTTTCAAGAGCAATGTACAATTTGCAAACAAATGTAAACAGGGATATCTGCCATAATCTGGCAAGAACATGAACTACAAAAGCTTGAGACAATAATATAAAACAAATAAATTAGCATCGATGTTTTCTCCAGGCAATAATCTGGGATCTGAACTCCAGCTAGTCTAGATGTTCTGAGAAAGCACTGCTGTGTATTAACTGAATGAGACATGTTTTCACAGGTTTAATATTCAGCTGTTTGCTGCAGAAACAGTCTTATTGACAACTGATGGCCAAGGCATTCAGTGTGTTGATCAGGTAAAGCATTTCAAACAGGCCTAGATTCAGAATAAGCACACCAGTGGCATATCATATTTAAGAAAACTGTCGAAAGTCGCTCAAAACACTGCATTTGAAAAACTTTATTCATACCAGCATAAAACAAATCTTAAAACCAATAAATAGGATCATCTGTGCTAATCCTCAATCCTTTTAATTTAGTTAAAAAGAACACATTAAAGTAACTGATGCTCCTTACAAACTAGCTCAAATCTAAACAGAACATACATTTTTAAAGAGGTAAACTTTTAAACCTAAACTGAGGCGACAGATCAGCTGAAATGTCTCGACACTGCAGTAACATCTCAAACAGCCTGGCGTCCTCTCCTCCCGGCCTGTTTAACAACTTCAAACAAGGAAGGAATTTTGTCCTCGAACGTTCTTTAAAACAAAAGGACATGAGAATAAAGTCTAACTTGTGAGATGTAGTCCCTATGATATGTTGCTGAATGGAAGGAACAACTGGAGTGGACAGCAGCGCAGACGCTCTGCTGCCTTCACTGTCAGAGGAGACAGGCCGGTAGATCTATGATGGGATATGTTCAGAGAGAAGACGGCGTGGTCAGGACCAGCGTTGGAAGAGGTGTGGGTTTTTTTTTTTTTTTTTTAGGCTGACAGGCATTTTGCCAGCAATGGCTTAGAGAAGAGAAGAAGGGTGAAGAAAGAGTGGAAGCTCAGGATGGAGCAGGGAAAACATCTAAAATGCACAGAATCTCCAGGGGAATTCATCTGATAGTTCAACGAGCAGGCAGGAGGGGGAGTCGACACGAGATGGGGGATGATGCAGGATGTGGTTTGGGTGAGTGCGGCCCTTGTGAGGGGGGGCAGCCGGGGTGACTGCAGGCTACCAGGTGGTTTGGAGGAAATGCACGCTGCTCCGCCCCAGAGATGGTTGGAGCAGCAGCACCCTTCCGCATCGGGGAGAGAAAGGAGACGGCAGGCGTGGGGGTTCACCTCTTCAGTCTTTCCGTACCCTCCTCTTCCTCACAGCTTGTTTGTGGCTCTCTTCGGTGACGTCTCCTCCCTCCTTCGGCTGCGGGCCCCGATCGGAATGAAATTACAAGAAAGGAAAAGGCAAATTTAATGGATGAGACATAAAAACAACACTCTTGCATTTGCCACATTACCAAAATGTTAATAAAAAGGTGTAGAGTTAGCCCCATCTTACAGGGTGTCTGGACATTTTATCAAGTCAAATTAAATTGATTTAAGACCTAATTAAACTAAGACCTTTTAAGTGCCAGGTGTAATGAAATACAAGATCATTCACGGAACATGAAAACAGCCAGCCAGACTCCCTGACCGGGGACATTTCTCACTAGGACAAGGACACAGTGCCGGAGACATGAAATAGTCTAAACAAAAAGGGAGGTGGGTGAAAGATCCTGTTCAGCGGGTCTGAAGGCCACATGAGACAGAGCTAAGTATGAGTCTGAGAACATGAAGGAATACATTAATGTGCCGCATTTTTAGGCCTAATTTTCAACACTTTAATGTATTAAAAGTCTTTAGTATAGTAATACGAGTTATAACGAGGGGTTCCACTCACATACCTGGTCAAATTAGAGTCAACAATATTGATACCGATGCGCTTTCAAAGCGGCTTATGTACTTTCATGTAGGGGAAAGCCATGAATCATGATTTATGACGTGAATACATTTTCCTTACGACTGGGCAACTTTCCAAACATTAAGCATTTCTTTTCACTATTTTCTTATAATGACATTATCATAGATGCATGTTAAAGCAGAAGACTGTTGTTAATGAGACATAACAACTATGTGTATTTTGTACATTTATTTATATAATATAATATAAAGTAGTAGGAAATGGAAATACTCAAGTAAAGTACAAATACCGCAAAAATTGTACTTAAGTACAGCACTTAAGTATACTTAGTTACATTCCACCACTGATCATATCTAATAATAAAAAACAAAATAAACTGTATGAAATGGATTTACAGGTTCTATAAACTGTGTGAAGTGAATTGTGAATATGATTTGAGCAGTCTTTTTTATAAACAATTTTTTTTGGTGTGAAATAAGCACGTGATCTGTTTTGACCCACTTAAAGAATCAGAATCCTTAAAATTCAAACGATACCCAGCCCTGCCACTGTGACTGTGACTGTTGCTATGTATTTGAGGCTTCTTCTGAACCAGTTGGATGAAATGAAGAGAAAGTAGAAGGTGAAATCTGAAAACCTCCAGATATCGAACACCATCAGCTCATGCTGCTGTGCAAGTAAGAATAACTCACAATGACACCAACCTCCTCTGCTAATGTTCTCTCAGGGGCTTTGCTCTCCTCCTCCTCCTCCTCCTCATCATCATCATCCCCCTCTAGATTGTCACCTCCCCCATCGGCTTCATCCTCCTCCTCCTCCTCGTCCTCCTCTTCCTCGTCCTCTTCTGTTGCTTTTGAGAGAAGGAGAGTGACGGTGAGGACAGTGAGAACAAAGAAACACGACTCGAGAACAACGTGGCAGTAAAACACTGATCAATACAGCCGACAGGAGTGTGTGACGTCCCGTGTCTGACCCTCTAACCTGCAGCTGGTGCACCTTCTGTTGCCTCGGCCGCTTTGTCTTCATCTGTTGCTGCGTCCTCTTCTTCTTCTTCTTCTTCTTCCTCCTCCTCCTCCTCCTCCTGCTCTTCTTCTACATCAGCCTGGGGTGGATCCACCTTCTTGTACACGTAGTCGTCATCTGATTTCTATGACCGGAGATGGGATCACAGTCGGGTTTAGAGGGTTTGCTGGCATGCGAGGATCAGAAACATGCAAGCTATACATTGGCTCATTAGCTTCACGGTACCTTCGGCCAGCAGAAGAGCACAGCCAGTCCTACGGGAAGGCCGACTGTCAGTATGTAGATCACCCAGAGCCACGGCCGTTCCTCTGCTGCAATCATCAGCTGAGCAAAAATCCCGGGCTGGTGAGATGAAGTGTGTGTGGGGGGGGAAGACAGGGGATCAGAGAGCAAGAGCAAATAGTGAGCCTTTATGAACCTCACAGAAACTGAGAGCCCTGTGCTGAATGACATGCACATGGTGACTATGTAAGGTTCTGCTCTAATGTTCTCGTTGCCCAAACAAAACACCCCACTGACCTCGTTAGCGCTGGCCACCAGTTTCTTCAGCCCCCAGCTGTCAGAGGCCCAGCGGTCGGCCACTTCCTTGTGGGACGTGATGATGAAGTTGTCGAAGTAGATATCCGAGGTCATGGACCACAACTCCAAGCCCACAGCCTTGAAAGGCATCATCCTGAACGGCTGCAGGTCCTCAAAATAGTCCGGGTTATCGATCTTACGCGGCTTCCAAACTCCCTTGGGAGAAGACAAAGGATGCAGAGGTATAGCAACACAAAGAGTCTGCTTGGACTGGACGAACACATGCCACTTTTATTTATTTTTTGGTCGATGTTGGTAATTTTATTTTGCTAAGTTAATGGTCTGCCAGCAGGGAAAACAGCGGAGTTAGATGTATTTCACATCCAACTCAATCAATTAAGGGGGGAGTTTTGAACAAACCAGAGTTGGTGATTGTTGAATCAAAGATGGTTTTCGTGAGTTTTATTTTGTTTCTGTCGAGTTTGAATGAAGTGTGTTTCACACATAGAGTTAACAAAGCAATTAAGCTAGTCTTAGTTGAAAGAGAGAAACTTGAATTCAACTCAGAAGGTGTATGGTAGTATTTTCTTAGAAAATAGGTGGAAGAATATTTCCTTTCTTGACATTTTGTTTATTTACTAGGCTAAAAAAAGAGCTCAGTAGTGATACAACTCTCACAAAATAGCCTAATAGCTCTCGTTACCTGATAGTTGGGATTGTCCACCAGAGGGGCTTTCCACTTGCCCTTGTACTGAGGGTTGTTGATCTTGGGACGCTTCCACTCCCCACAGCCGGGGGCCGTCTCACAGGCCGGGTTAGGAATCTGCGGGGCTTCCCACTCTCCATCCATCTCCTCGTCCCTGCACACAGAGGAGAGCCGTCAGGCCGGAACCTTTCCTGACTGGAACGTCATTTAAATACTGGTAATGGGTTTGTTTGGTGAACGTGTTCATTTACCAGTCCTCTGGTTTGTCAGCGTTAGGGTCGGAGACAAACTCTGGTTCGTCTTCCAGCCAGCCCTCTGGCTTCAAAGCGTCGGGGTCCTCAATCTTTGCTGGAGCATCTTCATCCCTAAAAACACACACACACACGTACGTTATTAATGACTAGGTCACTGAGGCCCTAATATTTAAGCTTCTGAACCGCAAGAAGTCACATTTTTCTCACAAGTTCTGCACGTCTATGGAAACAGCACAATCATGGCTAGAAGTAGGGAGAACTCTAAAATGTATTTTGTGCAGTATAACACCATTACAATGCCATAAATCAAAAATAATTATTTTTTTATTAATTCTTTTACAAAATTGGGGGAAATGGAATCTATATAAACAACACTTTTCCAGGTGGTCACAAGTGTTATTGATATTGGGGGGGAAATGGGGGCTCCACATGCCATACATATTGAACTATTTACATTTTGACAACCTCTTCTCTTGTTTGCTCTGTGTAAATCGGTCAAAGTTTCTCTAAGTTTTAGCACGTGACTGTGAATTGAATGTTTTTGAAAAGGATGCGGTGCAAACAGATTCTTTTTGGCAAAATGCTGAACTTAAATTTGGTGTTTGGACCTTCAGAAATGTAAATATCCAACTATCATTTCTGTTTTAACACTTTCTGACTATGATAAATGGTGTAATTTTGTTTTTTTAAATTGTTTTATAGAGGGGTTCAGAAGGTTAAACATGTCCAATCTGCAATCTGTCCTCTCGCTACTAACTACTACTGTAGTGTGGGGGTTGTAGTCACCAGTCGTCGGGCTTGACAGCCTCGGGGTCAGGCATCTTGGCCCTCTCGTCCCAGTCCTCCGGCTTGGAGTCAGTTGGGTCATCTATCTCTTTGGGTGGGTTGACTGGAGGCACAACGTCATGCAGCAGGCTGCCACGGCTCACACTGGACTGGTCGATGAACATCTCGTAGCTGTTGTCTGGGCTCAAGACTGACAACAGGGGAAAATGCTGAATGAAAGTTTGAGCCAAATGAACGTTTTTGTAAAAGCACAGGAAGGTATGCAGGCACATGTGAGACTGTATTTGTAAAATGTTATTGCTAAGTGTGGTAGCAAGGTATTATATTAAAAAAAACTATTTTCGAATTGTCTGTGTACCCAAAGTGTAGAGGTGAGTCTTCTTGTCAGTGTAGAACTTCTTGAGGTCGACGTCCGCCCTCTTGGCGTGCTTCTCCTCCGTGTCTTTGTTCAGAGGATTGTGGTGGCGGAAGATGAAGTGCAGCTTGTAGTCCTCGCCACACTTGTCTGGTCCAAACATGAGGCTGTAGGGTGTACGGTCATGGAATTGCTCCTGCAGTGCAGATCGAACAAGAGTTTAATTGAAAGAGTAAATAGTGTTAAGTCCACGAAGTTTGAATCAAAACTGAAAATGATCAACACTTCAGACATTATGAATGGAGTTAGGTAGGAAGACAACATGCACACCAACCAGATTGAGATTGCCAGTGTCTGAAAGCAGTTTGATGTATGCTCCACCACAGTCAATGCCATCCTGGAAATTCACCTCATACCTGCAACCAGAACACAACAAAGCAATTCAACACGTCTACTCACATTATTTGCATTTTACAGTTAACAAAACCGCGTGAAATAACAGATTTTAGTCACACACATACACACACGTTTGTTTATCCAAGTAAACATTTTCCATGAGCTACAGTGGTTAGTGATGTATGTGTGTGTTTGAACTCACTGTACAACCAGAGGTTCATCCTGGAAGACAAAGGGTTTGTTCAGCATTGCGGAGATTGCGTGGTGTTTGGCCCGGGACTTGAGCACCAGACCCTGGTCTCCTGGAACTTTGTTCTCCTTCAGCTGCTCCACAGCCCACTTCCCTACAGCCGCAGAGGAGACAACATTTATTGTCAGGGTCATGGTGTGGTTGCAGAGGTCTGCTTGAGACAGCTTTAGTGTAGTCAACAGAGCTGTTTAAGTGTCAAGTGACATGTCATCATAACCAATGGGGTTAGTGGCCCTAACTAAAATAAGACCAATGGCTTTAAATATCTTTATTTGCATCATACATGCGAAAAGTACAAGGGCCACTGTAAGTAAAAAAAAATGTTACATTTTTTTTTTACAGTGTAATGAGGATGTTCCCACCTTGCAACATGAATAGATGTGGTTCCTTGACAAAACAAATGACACTATTTTTCACAGTATTTCTTGTGAATTTGTGACTTTAATCAAAGATAACTTCATATTTTCTTTCCTCGCAAATGTCTGACTTTATAATCTCAGAGAATATTCAATTGTTTGTCCTAAATTTGTATGTTTTTTCTCATAAATCTACCACTTTAATCTCAGAGAATGTCAACGTTTTTTTTCACTCGTGAATTTACATTTTTAATCTTGTAAATTCTTTTACATTTTTTTTCTCTGAATATTATCCCCTCCTCCGTAATTATTATTCCTTCTCAACCTACAATAGCCCTAACACACCCTCATAGAAAAGTGAGTCTGTGCGGGGTAAAGATAAAAACAGCAAGTTGAGCCTCAGTACAAGCTCTCGTACGCTCACGTCTAGATAAGCAGAGAGGGGAAAAAGCAACAAACCGTCATATTTGGCGATGTCATCATCTGTATCCCCCTTCACCGTCTTTGACTGCTTCCAACTATGGAGATCAACATCACACAACTCTTAGCTCCCACACAAGAAAAAGTGAACACACAAACACACTACAACCACTGACTGTGTAAGTTTATCCTGGTCGCTCAGAACAATCGGAGGCTTGTGTAGCCCAGCATGCAGGAAACATTTACGCTGTATTTTTAGCAGCCCTTGGTGGTAAATTTGTCAGGCTGTACCTGTCCAGTGATCCATCATCAAATGTCTCTGCAAAGTAGACATCTCCAGTTGGAACAGGAGTCTTGTATGTTACCTGGGGAAAAGAAACATAAACTAGAAGTTGAGCTAGACCATTTTCTCTTCATCCAAAGCTTTGCAACTGTCAAGAAAATCTTTGATATACTTCAGTTTTACATATGGCCTGTACTCAACCCTGACCTGGAAAGAGACATTTGCATCCACTCCAGCCTTGCCACTGGCTGTGCCGTCCGTCTCATCAGAGTGGTCTTCATCCATCACTGTCGCCTCCTCATCCTCCTCCTCCTCCTCTCCTGCCATCAGAACATTTAATTCCTCCTCGTCCAACCCCATATCTTCATCCATGTCTGAGACATCAACCTCCAACTGCTTCTCCTGGGCCGCTGCAGCTGCCCCTGCCAGGGAGGACAGGAAAAGCACGCACCACATCCAACCCCTGTCCAACTTCATCTGTAGGGGGAGGGTAGAGAGAGAGAAAGAGAGAGGTGGGGGGGGGGCGTGGCAGGAGGGTGAACAGAGTATGAGATAAGAGTATCAGAGAGGAGCATGGTGTGAGCAGAGGGAGGAGGGCATGGTATGGGAGCATGAGGGAGCGGAATGAGAAGAGGCAGGTGTGAGATGTTATTTATGGAGAGCAACGGGGTGTGTGTGTGTGCATGTGTGTGGTGTGTATGTGAGGGGGGCGGGGCATCAATGATATAAATAGAGAATGCAAGTGCATAAAAGGATGGAGTGATAAGAGGGTGAAAGAAAAAACAAAAAGAGATTGAGGTGACATTAGTACACAGTGCTACTTGATGTAGGGCCTGTGTCCTCAGATCACATAGTTGTCTCACATTTTTCTTTAAAAAACCTTTGAGTCTGTCCCTTCTCTGCTGTAACGCATTCCCACCAGATCAATCATAAAGACGGACTTCTTCAATTCAGATGCCAGAAACATCTGTAGCATACAACCATCCTTTTTGGGTGTATTCTTTTACAAACATCTTTACTATTCCTAGCTTGTAACAGTAAATGCATTGAATTAGAGTGTTTGTGTGTGTCCTAACATGCATTTCAAACCTACACAAATCCTGCTGAATACTGGTACAATTCATACATCTGTCACACCAAACAACAGCTTTGACGACCTATTGATCAGGTCACACCTGCTCACCCTTCTCATGGGCAGCAGTAATTGAAAAGCATCAGTGCAGGCAATACAACAGTACGCTTCCCTTCATTTCTGATTAACTTTAATTCCCACACTGCTGTTGTTCTATTTGCTAACATCAGAGTGCAGGAAGACGAAAAGGATAAACATTTGGTCTGAATGCAAGCAATGCAACAGCTTGTAAGAAATCATGGACCCGTCCCATGTAGAACAGGTGAACATTTTATTCTGATGTGAGAATATACAAAACATCCATTTGTTAAAATCTAAATCAGAAGCTTGATACAGTTGTTAAAGACAACAGTGTCTCAGAAGTAGCCTATACTTGTTGCAAAACAATATTTTGAGCTGTTGCTTTTTGATGCAGTGGATCAATGAGCGCTCAATGAATGGACTTTTTCCCCAAGAATAAGGCAGAGGTGGTTCTCAACCATAGACTTCATAAAATAGTTCTCAACCAGCGACATTAGAAGTCGTTACTAAATAGTCAGCCAGGTCTTAGTCTTTCTATTCTAACCAATTACTTTTTATTTGTGTCCATTAAAGAACTGTTGAAAAGGGCATAATACTTGATGAAGGTTCGGCCGCTTTAACATGCAGGGTCATGTACCTTTACTTTTACTTCACAGAAGTGGATATGGCTTTTACAGTGTGCAAAATACATCAGGGACAGTGACCTGAGTCAATGGTTACAACTCTATTGAGGCGTAAAAGGTTAATATATCCATTTTTGATTAAACAGCACACAATTCAATATTGCTCTCAAACATAATTATTCCAATTTTGTCCTTTCTGTGAATTAGTTTTTGGCTATTACCTTATGAAATATATCACAGCTTAGCCTCGCTTGCTGAGTAAACACAGACAGGATTCAACAACAGCAATGATGAGCTCATATATACAGTATATACCCCCGCATTCAGACATAACACACAAGTAACCGCCAATGAATTGTAGTGACATCTAAAAAATATCTTTCCTGCTGTCAATCCAACAGTAATATTGGTAAAGTCTCTCTTTGGAGAGTAAATGTAGTTGTGGCCAAAGACAAGTAATCTCAACCCCATATCCACTAAGACAAGCTTGTCATTACCAGTCAAGTGTGCGCTGCAAAACACCAAACAGGCCATTCCTCAACTTTGTGTCATTTCATTCCATTAATTTATAAGTACAAGGTACAACAATCAACATTTCTGTAAATGTGCCAGTGTAAGCCAGCTGGCTCATTTTCAACTGCAGTATTTTGGAGAGACGTTTTGAAACCAATGAGGTGATGGTTCCAATGTACAGATAGAAGACAACAAGCAAGGCAGATACAAGGAGCCAAACAACACAAAGCCAAACAATACTGATCATAAGCTTTTTTTTTCCTTCCACATCCAAAGCAGCAATAAGACCTAAATAAAATATGACAGTCATAATGTTGATCTTTAAAAAATGACACAAGATGCAGTTACAAGTTAGCAAAATGGTAATACCATACACATAAGCCATTGAGCAGAGTTATAAGACGCAGCTAAAGAATATCATACCCAATTGATAAATAAAGGGCGAGCAAATGTGCACTTATCACACACACATCTAACAAAACCAAGTAGCTACTCTGTCTGGATGTCAGCCAATTATATGGTAAGATGTAGTCTTCCTATTTAACACAGTCATAGTCCAATGACTCCTTTCCTGCCTCTGGTTCGCATTTAACAGTGCCAGCAAGGTCTTGTTTAATTTGTATTTGTATGTAAGAGAAGCGCATTACTGAACAGATCCAGGATCTACACAGAAAAGGTCACAGGACAGGGCTGTGGCGCTAACATGGCTGCCACCGAACACTGCAATGTCCAAACTCTGTTTAGATGAACGGCTCTGGCTGCAGCACCTGCTCCGCTAGCTAGCAATGCTAACTGAACGGCGCGCCGATCATAAACAGCAAACGTTAGCATAACATAAGCTTAGCGAGTAAAGTAATGGGCTTATATACAAGAAGCCCACTAATAAAACATGCCATGACGCTAAAAACACAAACGACAGAAAGAAATCAAAGCAAAAGGAGGCCGAACATGTCTTGTTAGGCTGCAGAAATTAATGGATAGCAACGGTTAGCTTGCTAAATTAGCAGCGATGTCGCACAGGGAGGGATGGAGAGAATGAATGAGCGCACACAAACAAACCTTGTGCGCCTTCTTGTGAATTGCAGAGAATGTGTCTCGATGAAAGATGTTTCTCCCCTTTGAACAAAAACAGAAGACGTATCGTGTGCGTTTGGCCCGCTGAGAATATCACCGAGGCCCCGCCGTGTACGGTTGGGGAAACACGGTTATTGGCTGGAGAAGATGGGACCAAGATGACAGCTTGGCCCAGATAACGGTGCGCGGTTGATGAGTGCTCGAGCGCGAGTCCCTGCAAATGGGAATGCCGCATGCGCATATCGCGCAGATGGAGTACGTGAATGGTGCATTCAAGTGCCACCGACAGTTGTTAGAAATAAAATGAGCCGATATATGTAGAGGCATTTCTGTTTGATATTGTTATTCTTTTCCATTGAATCAATTTGAATACATTATATTTGCTACTGAAACGACTAGAATAATTCATCATTTAATACGTATTATTGAGTGTAATTTAAAAACATTTTAAACAAATATGCACGATGTTCAGGACACAATGGCAGTTTTTCGATTATCTTCCAAAATACAATCACACAAAACTACCTTAGCAACAGGATCCATTTATATTTCAAAATGCCAGGTGCTTGCTGACAATATTTACAACTTTGAAAGCCCCAAACTTGGAGTTCACAAGGAGCACCTCAGCAACATGTGTCTGCAGTTGCATTTCAAAGTAAAAGCCTACTTTCACTATATTCTACCAGACAAGGTTCACGGACTTAGAGCATCTTTCATTCTGCTAAAAATGTTTATAGTGCCAACGAAGATCTGTTCTTTCACAGTAAAAACACAAATAGGCTAACATAATAGCCTTTCCACTATCATTCTAAACAAGTCAAATACAATTATTATTTCCTCCAACCTTTATTGTGGCATGTCGTATGCACTTCCGGGGTAGAGTTCAGAAAATATTGATGGTGGCCACATGCTTGTGGCAGTGCAGTTGTGAACTAAAATATTGAAATCTTAACTGCAGCCACACAAAACCCGCAGAATGAAGGACACGCCGCTGTCTAACTGTGAGCGGGATTTCTTGCTCAAAGCCATCGAAGAGAAGAAGGTGAGCTGTTTCCTGAACATTGTGCACAGACTTCTACAACTGACGCCGAAATTGATGTTCCACAAAAATAAAATAAAATACTGACACAGAATAAAGGATGTTTAATATTTAAAAAGTTCACTCAGGCAGTGGTGTACGAATGATGTATTATTTATTGTATTATTGGTTTAAAAGTCTTGATGCATTGATGTACTCATCACTGTTGCGGCTGGGGAAGGAGGAGCTTTTTTTTGTTTGTTTTACTAACGTTATACATACTAGAGACTTTGTATATACTGCCGGGTAGCTTGTCAAATCACGTGTATTTCAACCTATAACAATACATGATGTATTATTTGTTGATCCATCCATCCATCCATCTTCAACCGCTTATCCGGGGTCGGGTCGC
>CALSBV010012168.1:3943441-3968678 GCA_943590825.1 Bovichtus diacanthus
TGTGTGTGTGTGTGTGTGTGTGTGTGTGTGTGTGTGTGTGTGTGTGTTCGTTCAGGTGTGGCAGATCAGAGTGGACGTTCACATGTTGAATCACGATGGGAACCTGATGGATGCTGCCAGCATCGCTGCCATCACAGCTCTGTGCCACTTCAGACGTCCTGACGTCGGCATCCAGGGAGATGAAGTCACTGTGGTGAGTCAGCAACAAACACAGCAGGTGGTGTCTCTGCTTCACCGGATCTACTGGGGGAAAACACCACACTGCTCTGTCATTTGAATTTCTTTGATGATACTCGCAGGGGATATAATGTGGAAACATTTCCTGCTTCTCTCTGTGGACTCCGGCATCTTCACCGTCCTCATCCTCCTCGACCGCAGCGAGATACCATCGACCATTTCGTCCTCCTCTCGCGTCTTCAACACACCATTGGAATAACTGGCACCTTCCTCTCCTGCTTCACCTCATATCTCTTTGACAGACATCAGACATCTCCATAAACAACTGCAAATCCTTCATCATGACAGTCACTCGCTCAGTCCCCTCCTCTTCATCCTGTATATCCTTCCCCTCTGACACATTCTACGGCAACATCGCATCCATTTCCACTGCTATGCCGCCGACACTCAACTTTACCTCTCCTTGAGTCTCACCGCCTGTCTTCATGATTTTAAAACATGAATGCAACACAACTTTCACCAACTCAATGCAACAAATCAGAAATAATCATCATTGATCCAAATTCACTGGCCTTCTCATTTGCTGCACCCTCCAGACAGTCAACACCATCATTCAAGCCCTTAAAAGCCACCTCTAGCTTTCCCCTGCTGAACTCCTTCTCCTCCATCTCGTGACTCCGTCACTGCTCTCTGTTCTGGTTTTGTTTTGTTCCGTTTAGTCTTTTGTTTGCATCTTGTGTGTGTACAAATTGGTATATATGTCGGTTTTATGCTAGTACAGAATGTTTCTATATACATTGAATGTATTAATATTATTATTAATATTATTATTATTATTACTTCGAGTGACCACTGGTTAATCATTAATACTGTTTATTTCCGTGGCAATACGTCTTTTCATCGTCAAAACAAAAACACCTTGCAGTTATGTTGCACCGAGTGGTACATTTATTAAAGCACATTTTTTTTTTCCATGACTAAGATGAAAAGATTACAAGACTGCACCGACGTCATTGAACATCAACCGTGACCATATCAACAATGAAATATTGTTGTTGTAAAAAAACGAGTAAAATGTCGTTTAATAGAAGAAAAAAAAGAGGAGACCGAATATGTTTTACGTTTTTATTTTGACAATGCAGCAGTTCTGTTTCCTTTGCTGCGCGCGCCATATAAATAAACGATGACATTTGACACAGGACTAAGACTAAAAAACTAAAAAAATCATAGCTGATTTTATAACTCATTCAAAACAGTGTTTTCATTTCTTTTGTGTGGGTTGTAATTTTGCATTTCTTCCTGTGCTCCCTCAGTACACTCCAGAGGAGAGAGACCCCATTCCTCTGAGTATCTACCACATGCCCATCAGTGTCAGCTTCTCCTTCTTCCAACAAGGGTAAGGCACCACATTGCATCAAACTGACGGACACATACCAAAATGTTTTGACCTTTAGTTGACGAGAGCCCTTGTTACTTCAAAATAAAGAAACACTCATCAGTGAAACAGAATCTCTGTCTTCCGAGAACCAGGAAATTGTCATTTGTGCATTCATCACGTCCCGTGCAGAAGCCTGTAACTCACTCTACTCATGCTTCAGCAAACACTATATATACTATACTATATGTAATTCAACCACAAACTACATCCTCTAAAATAATCATACAGTTGAATAGACACCCCTCTTAAACAGCTTCATCAGGTTGGATTTACTGTGGGACTGTTTTGTAGTTTTGTAGTTTTAGCTGGGCATACCTAATCAAAAGGGCAACTGAGTTTATAATACAAAAAAACAATTAGAATTTTAAAAAGTATTTAGTAGCTTACCAGCCATTGGACAAACATTATCCTTCATAATGCCAAACGTCCTCCTTTACTTCCTGTTCGCTGGGCAGAACCTACCTGCTGGTGGACCCCTGTGAGCGGGAGGAGCGGGTGATGGACGGCTTGCTGATGATCGCCATGAACAAACACCGAGAAATCTGCTCCATCCAGTCCAGCGGGGGCATCATGTTGCTTAAAGAGCAGGTGAGTAGATAATACTAGACCGCCATAAAGATCAATTACCTTTTCAAAATAGAACGTCACTCGGGTCAGTCGAGCTACAAACGTCTCCGAAACACACGGAAAAAACAAGGAGTTTAACACCAATGTATTTGTTTGTGTGTGGTGTTGAAGGTTATGAGATGCAGTAAAATAGCCAGCGTCAAAGTGTCTGAAATCACCGAACTCATCAGCAAAGCCCTGGAGAACGACAAGAGAGCAAGGTGAGCAGTGACTTCACATCACCACACCTTAATATCAAACTGTAGTAACTGTAAGTGACCACTATTATAACTCCTGCTGTTGTCATTAAAATGTGTACAATAAATCTGTATTTTTACACTCCCCAGGAAGGCTGGTGGTAGGTGTGGTTTTGCAGAGTCTATGCCGCAGGAGCGAATCACAGCACTGAAAATGGACGAGACCTCAGTGGAGATGACCGACGTGTCAGACAGAGCCAATGACATCGTCCAGAAAGCCGAGGCCCCGCCTCAGACGTATCCTTTAGCAACAACAGGTTCCACCTGGAAAATGTGTCTTTGTACCTTTGCCGTGTTCTATTCACTGTGGCTCCTTAACCAGACGTACCAGAGTACCTTCCCCAGTGGTGCCCACTCCAGGTGTGGGTCAGGTAGGGCAGGGGCTGCAGAACACGTGGGGACTGGAGGAGGAGGATGAAGAGGAAGAGGAGGAAACAGGGGAAGAACAGGCGGAAAAAGTAACAAAGATGGAAGAGGAACGGCATGAAAAGGAGGAGAGCAAAGGAGGTTATTTCACTTTTTTTTTTTTTTTTTTTTTTAAATAGTAACATAGTAACTAAAGGTAGGTAGGATTTTCTGTTTCCGGACAAACAGACAGAACAAGAGCATCAACACACATAAAATAAGTTTTTAAAAAAGTAATGCAATAGAGGGATGATGTATTTTTGTAGTCCGACTCTGAAGTTAGCGTCGCACCTCGACAAAAAGCCAATGGGATTTTTTCCATTTGGATGTTTTCTGTGGCAAACAAACGTTTATGATACTTCTTTCTTTCTTTAAGCAAGTAAAAAGCTAACGTTGCGCTATAAAGGAACTACCCCTAAGGTAAATGCAGACTCGTCTTCGGCGTGATGACGTTTCGTGGTCGCGTTTAACCACTTTAAGATGCACAGAAGCTTCACGAGTAGGGGAATTTACTGACGCAATTCATGTTGCAGAACAAAACTTTAAAATCTCTTAAGCTTGTGTGTTAACCACAGACCTTATTTCAGGCATTTAACCAAAAGCCTGTTCAACCCATTGAATTTGAGATGAGGGAACCGGAATTGCTCAAATGCTAACTAATTTCTGGGTTTTAGGACTTATGATTCCTACCAATAGGGTGGTGCAGTCCTATGTCAAACCAGCACGCTGACGGACCCAAGCATATATATATGATCTATAACCTTCGGTAATAAATGATTAATCAGTGAGTGTTTTTATTTTTGAACAACTGGAAATTTGTTTCGACCTACAGGAGATGTGGTTGAGATATCTGACAGTGAAGAGGAGGAAGTGGTCATACTTCATCCGGAGACACCAGACAAAACTCTTAAGTAGGTGCAACAGTTGTCTTTTCTATATGTAGGATATGTAGTTAATAACTGAGGAGGTATGCATGTATGTTTAAAAATAAAAGTCACATCCCCTTTCTTGCTTTCAGAAATACAGGACCCAGCTCCCACCAGAAGGGGGCAGCCACATCAAAGAAAAGACAGAAAAAATGAAAGAAGGATCCATTTCAGCTCAGACCATAGATTGTATATAGACTGTAGAAGACACAGACACTGCAGCACCTCTTCATAATAAAGACTTCTGTCCTGGCTGAAATTATTATAGCTGAAAATTGGGATATGTGTTACAGGACACAAACCCTTCCAAGTGTTGGATTCTTACTCTTAGAACATGACAGTCTACATTTTGTTTGTTGCCGTTTGGATGGATTTAGAATCAGCATGCCCTTGTATAGAAACATTTTTTTCACAGAATTGTTTTTAACAATGAAAGGATGTAAAAGGTTTTTGATGGGTAGGATTAAAGAAAATATTCTCAACCACTGTTGGACGTTGAGCAGACTTTTACATTTCAGTTATGTTTGCAAACTTGTGTATTTTGTCAGGAAAAAGGGGATCTGGGCTGCTTATTGTGAATTGAAATAAAAACGAAAATATATAAAAAAAAATTTTATTTCTTATCTTCCTGGTTTTAATCAAAACGATGACAATTACATGAAAATACTGCAGTTATGGATGAAGTCTTTACAGTGGCAGAAGCAAATATGCAGTACCGCAGCAATATGCGCTTTTAAGTACAATATTTATCATTAAGACCAGTGTAATGGAAAATTCAGGTTCCACCGAGATTTGAACTCGGATCGCTGGATTCAGAGTCCAGAGTGCTAACCATTACACCATGGAACCATTTGGTGAGAAAGTAAAAATGAAGGCAAAATGATGTTAATAACTATCAGCAATTGAAACTGACTGGCACACAAAACAATAAACAATAAACATGACTTGGCCAGTACGGGGATCGAACCCGCGACCTTGGCGTTATTAGCACCACGCTCTAACCAACTGAGCTAACCGGCCATAGACTTAACCACTCATCATTGAGTTTATACTACAACTTGTGTTATTAAAACTACAAAAACAGATTAAAGGGACTGATTGGGGCTCATTCAGCATGGTCTTCCAAACATCGCTAACTTAAAACCATTCAGTAGTCTTTAACTAGCAGCTTTGTAAGCTAACCTTGTGATGGTAAAATTGTAATTCCTTTCAAAGGTCAAATGTTACCAGCTAGCTCTTCAAAACTCTTTCGAAAGATGGACGTCTGCAAATTAAACAGTTACATTACATTGAAGGTTACCTTCCACTAATGCGGTTGCTAGTCTTCCTGTGTTCCATAAATTCACAGAAATAACATGGGTTAAAAGCTCTGGACATTAAAAAAACAAACATCAAATGAGAAAGGTTTATCAAAATCCAGTGGCTTTAAATGATGAACCACATAGTTAGCATACAAACAACACATTGAAATGCATTTACTCAATTAGTTTAGGGTGTGAAATGTCTCCCTCTGGTACAGCATGGTACTCAGTCACTCTCTCCACCAACAGCTTTTAGATATTTTCTTTATGAGAACCTTTAACGGGTAACACCCAACCACAAAGATTGATTTGTGGTATTTCAAGTTGATAATGGAGTGTGTACACAAAGGCTTTGACTGTATACAGCTGTATAATCATTTTGACATTATTGTAGGCCTACTTGACGGATTGTAGTTGTTTTTGCTCATACCAGAAACTGGTATCATGTGTTTAAAAGCTTAAGTTGCATATATTTTTGCATCAGAGTGATGTATAGCTCTTTATAGTTTTTTTATACATTAAATAACAATAGCAACACCCCAAAACTACACAGCACCTTGTGCATTCAGGTAGCATTGAGTCTAACATTCTCGTGTTCACTTTGTGTTACAAAGTCGTAAACGTTTTTAGGGTTTCTATAGGGAAGAGCATTGAAAATAGAATATTCTTGTCATATTTATTTATTTATTTTAAAGCAAAAAGACAGCAAAAAAATGTAAGTATAAAGTATAAGAGAGTATTCAAGAGAATAACATTGTAATACCAGAGACAGCACGCTATGACGTGTGAATCATAAAAAAAAAAATGCTTTAGGTGCAAACAAGGTGAAGCGCCACCTTAAATCATACTTGGCAAGGGAAATTAAATGATTACATGATTAATGCCTGCTGTCAAAAAAGCATGAACAGTGCCAAAGTATTGTTCAGAGGGGTGTCTCCATCAGGATGACACAAGTCTCTCTTTTCCTTAGATTAAGATCCCATGAACTGACTTCGAGGAAAGGATCGTCTCCCATGGTCTGGCATGTTTACACATGAAACAGGATGAGAGACATTACTGGAAAAGTACGAATGATGGTGGGTCAAAAATTGCAAAATGTACAATGATGTAGCCTTCATGCTATTGTTGAGGAAGGAAGTGAAGGAGAAACATTTTTTCTTTCTCTGGTGCAAAGCCATAAAAAAAATGCTGACGCATTCCCCATAAAGATAAAGGTAGATTATATATGCAGAATTTGCGTATTGGCTCCAAGTGAAAAAATCATTTGTTGGAACATTTCACACCTTGTGCAATTAAATCCCCACCCTGTTCTGTTAGCAATGTGGCAGGTATTTATGGAAACATTTCATCAATTGTCTCTTTTGGTCACAAAGAAGGTTTCAGCATCTCAAGATGCAATGCTTACATGCAGCCGTGGCTGCTCCTGACTGCATTACTTTTCATAATATTGACAGATAAAGACAGATTCATGATGTTACAAATGATTTATGGCAGCCTTCAATTCAAATTGACGGATGGAAAAACACTGGCACTTTACAACACAACTCAGCACACTAATGGTGAAGTAATCCATAGCTCACCTTATCATCATCCGCTCTGCAAGCCATAGATGTTACTATGTGCATAACAGTGCCATAATAAGGCCAGTTTATGATGCAAATAATACAGTTTTACTTCAAAACTGATCGAAACAATTGCATTGTTTACATGATTTACATGATCTTTTTTTAAAAAACAAAGATGGAAGAATATAGTGAGTGTTTCTCTTATTTATGTGTAGTATGACAATGATGAGGAGTTGTAGCTGACTGTATATTGCATCAACAAAGCTGTACAACAAATGTAAACCGTTTAGCTACTCAGATTTTCCGGGGAATTTAAAGGTTATATAAAATCAGCCTGAAGGTGGTTGAGGTTCTCTTGTTTTCACAGTCCACACACCAAAATGTGTCTGAACAAATCAGAAGAAGGCATCTCGACTGCTGTGGTGGCCTCAAACAGAGAGTGAGAGCGGCAGCAGAGCAGAAACCAAATCATCCAATAAGTAATTATTATATAAGTAATATATATATATATATATATATATATATATATGTAATATAGTAATATAAGTAATACCAACGGTATCGATTACTATTGTCTACTACTATTGCTAATGATTCTATAAGCTTTTTGTTTACGTTTGTTGAATTCAACCGGGAAAAAAGACACACTTCAGAGTCTATCTGCAAGTGTGTCTTGCACTCACACGCCCACACACATACCTGGGCAGTTTTCTTGTCCTGGCTAGGCTCTTATCAGTATCATCATCAAACATTATCAGTATCATCAACAGCTCTATTTTAGCTTGTGCGTAAATACGTGTGCGTGTGTGTGTGTGTGTGTGTGTGTGTGTCCATTGTCTTAACATTCTTAAGACTGCTGTTTGAAGGTGCAGTTACCCTGTGACTCTTATTTGGCTGGTGTTTGGTACCTGTGTGTCATCAGTTGTGCATGTGTTTGTGAGGACTCAGAACTCTGGCTTATGTAAGGGATCAAAGGAGTGCTTTTTTTTCTTTTCCTTCTGATTGGCTAATAAGGTAGCAGCTGGATTTTCTTCACACAGGCACACAAGGTACTTATATAAACACACACGTGCAGCCCAGTAGCTCAGTCAGTGGAAAAGTACTGAAAAAGCAGAGACAGCAAACAAACCCTTATCACTGCCATCAACAGTCTGACACACAAAAACATGTTTTCCTACTCAGAGGCCAATTCACAAAAGGAGTGCACAGCTTTTGGAACCTCAATGGAAAAACCTTAAAAACAAACCGTGTAACCCTCAAAGAAATGCCCCCCTTAACTGCGGCGCCAAGCCAATAGTGTTTCAGTGCTCCTGTGCTATTTGCACGTATTTTAAATGAGATAATATGCACACATTTTGCAAATGAGCCTCATCACAAGAACTATCCATTCACTGAGGTGCAGTGAACAGTGACATTATTAGCGGTTTCAGTTAATGGTAAGGAGTGTTACGGCAAATTCACACTGGGGAGCAGCAAAGTGTGGCTTGCCGCAATAAATTATTATTTTTTGTGGTTGGGCGAGTCCATTCATATCTGCCATTATGTGTGGCATGATTATACACCACTGATGTGAACTAAAACCTGTATCCTCCATTCTTGCTTTTTTAAAAGAAATTCTTTGCAACATAGATTAACACGTCAGAGGCCTCGTTACTGATTGGCTGCGGGTACTTCCTCGCCGTACTTAGCCACAAAAGTTGACAACTTTTAGTTTGGCCGCACTTCACTGCAGAATTAAAACAGCTGCGGTCGGAGCCCGCCGCCACAGCTTTCCATTAACGTTGCATGGCAGCTTGCAATGTAATATCATCAGTGTAATATCTTTTATGATTCGATTCTTGAGACAGGGGTCAGATAACACATTTGATATCACATAGCACCCCTGTGTGACATTAAACCGAATGTATTGTGGCCTATCTGACCCCTCAATTCATAATAAGTACCACTTTTTAGTATTACTACAGCTATAGCAGCCAATCCAGAGCAGTGCATACTTTAAAAGTCCCTACTTGCATGCTGTAAGAGGTTAAAGTTACAATCTCAAAGATCTCTGTTTTGTTCTCTCTGGTGGCATCTATGGCAATAAGCGGTAATTGCAGGTGTATTTTGGATCACGAGCCAGAGATCCTAACAGCATTGCATTTCCAGGAAATGTCACCACAGTTCATAGTAATAGATGGGGACTTCAGACAAAGATAGAAGATAAACAACACCCTGAATTCATAAGCTCCTTTGCCTTATCCTACGCACCAGCCCATTGCGTCACAGTTCTCTCATTCGCACCATGCATTTTAGCCACTGAGAGCTCTATGGAGATCAGATCAAGAAAGGTGTGAGAGAGCCAGAATCTTTTTAGCTTGTGGGCAGGCCTGCTAACAAGACATGTTTTTCAGTACGTTTTGTCTGGAAATCATTCAAGGGCATGGCTGTAGGTGAACATGGTACTACAGTTCCCAACGCATCTGACATTGTAGAAGACTCCTGAAAAACCGCCACATTTCTGCATTCCCAAAACATGTGTAGAAAAAAGGAGCTATACAGTATGTCCATCAGGGCAGAGGATGCATAGTGGGGAGGGAATAATCTTCATTATGAGGCATTTTCTCAGAGTAAGGTTAGTCCTGTGGATAAATTTCAAGTGGATCTGCTGATGATAAGGATTTTTGGAGGATTCTACCACTGTGTCACATACTCTATTCATCAGTATGGATTTGTTGTTCACAGGAAGACCCAGATCCCTGTTGTACATGTAGGGCCTTGTAAGAAGACGAAGAAAATAGGGAGTACAATACAGATAACAAACTTTTGGTTTGACCCTCCTGATATAAAATGCAATGCAAAAGCTTTGAGAGATGAGTGGTGTATTCCAAGAAACACTGTATGCCCTCATGGAGGATCTTAACTGGAGAGACAGAAAGAAAGAGAAACCCTAACCTACCTGTAGGTTATAATAACATAGGTCATTTGAGCAGACTGAGCCAGCACATACCGGTATTTATTTTAATGGTAAGCTAATGTCACATAATTTTTTTCCTGGACGAAGAGGGTGTGATCAGATTTTTGCCATACCATAGTTGCCATGCAAGGATATTGCAGAAAGCAAGAATTTAAAGATTTTGGCAAATATTGCCATTGAACGTAATCCAGCATTATTCACATTCTAGCAATATAATTTCTGGCGATTGTGTTGATCCCAAAGGGCAAGAGAAATGTTGCAGGAGCAGGCAGCCTCACTGTTCAAATATATAAAAATATGAGTTGCTGTTATTATTTGGATTACCCATATGAATACATCGTCCTCAGTAAGCCTCAAAATAGAGTACAAAAAACGTTTTGCCTTCTGTCTCTCTCTTTGTAAGGTAGTCATGTAATCTGATCTGGTTTGTTTGTGTTGCTCTGGGAAACAGCAACAACTATCAGAGAAACAGGGACATGATGTATGATGTTTACGTCCATGTATAGTTCCTCTGCATTAGCAGAAGCTATTTCTTTTTACTTTAAAGGGCATTGAGTTACTTTTAAGAAAGTGGCTGTGGGATGGTGCATCTTCCCGAGCGGGCAGTACTGATCAGTTAACCTGAGGGACCTCTAACCTGTGAAGGGCTGCTTTAGGAGGGTTTCAAAAAGGATTTCTTTCACCAAGCGGGAGGTAGATGGCATCGGTGTGTTTCTCTCCTCCTGACCCTGCCCTGAAGTTCTTGGATGTCAGTTCTCAAATGACCGGGGTGGATGACATATCCGACCAGCTGCCGAAGACCAGTTAACAGGGATGCAGGGTCATCACTGGGAGAGGATACTAAAGAAATGAAAGAAAAGTTTTTCAGATGAGAGGACTAGAGAGGAGAATGGAGTAAAACCAGATAAAGAGAGAGAAGGGGCAGACTGGTCATAACTTTTTCTCATAGCTGTCTAATCAATAAAGAGGATGCTGTCAGACCTTTACTCAGGTAAAAATAAAAATTGCTGAGTAATACATTGACTGAATCAAATCAGAATCGTGCCAAAGCTGAAGGATGTGTTTCAAACTTGCTAGCATGCTAACATAATATGTTTACATGTCTAGTTAGCTAAATAAATAACATTTAGCTAACTAAACAACACTCAGGTTACTTGATATTGAGCGATTTACAATCTGCATCACACAGTACCAAAGCTTCATGGCTGTCAGATGACTACATTAATAACTCCAGAGCTATGACTCATTTAGTTATTATTACAATTGAAATGTATTATATCTTAATGATATAGAGGTCTTTTCAAACCATTACCTCAACTCTTCCTAGAAAGGATTTTTGAATGTGGTTTGACATTTGTTTTTCCGAGAAGCTATCTGCAATGATATAGCAATTAGCCAGGGGAACGGCTATAATTAAGAGCAACCGTATTATCTGCTTTGAAACGGGATTGCATGCTGATTGCATCTACCTGTTATAAATAGAATGATAATAAAGTAAGAGCATGGTGCCTTTCCTCCACTGAAGGCAGCTTAAAAGCTACAGTTGACGACTTTACTACAAATAATTATTTGTCATATTTGCTCAAACTGTCTCTATAGCCTGACAGTAAAGCACAAGACAGATTTTATTTGTCTCTTTCTGTCTCCCTGTGCTCCTAATGGCATTTGCAAGATTCTACTGCGCTGAAGGAAAACAACCAATCAGATAATCAGGTATTACAAGACTAATTTCAGTAGATATCTCTGCAACACAATACATAGACGTCTTTGACATATTTCTGCAACACAATACATAGACGTCTTTGACATAACGTCAACACTGTTACCTCTTCACACTCTTACACATTGAACCTTTAAGTCAGATCTACCTTTTAGAAAAAGCCTTAAAAACCTTTGCACCACAACGTAACATCACACCAATCAATCAAGCTGCACTTCAGCACTTTATCCTTTTCTGAAGAAAGTCAAATCAATCCTTAGTTTACTTTTTGTATTTGTCTGAAGAAAACCTGGACCATGTTCCTTTGGCCTTTAGAGTTTCACATTGAACATTGTTTGACATGCCAGATATCAGTGAGATCTCTTGGTTTGACAAAAGAGAACCCTATATCCACCCAAAAGAGTGAGTACAATGCTAAGGCTTAAACATAGTCATTCAACCTGGTTGGTTGTTTAACCCCAAGCTCAAATGTTATCTACATTGCAAACTGTTGGACCAGAAGTGTTAAAACAAAACTTGGTCACATGAGAGAATTGGCACTTAAAGCGATCTGTATTAATAGTTCTGTTTGGGGTCTTGAGGGCCACCAGTCAAATTGCTGGTCTTTGTGTCAGTGGGGGTAATACAAGGCTTTACATGAAGTTCCATAGGACATTGAACAGGATGGGGCTGTTGCTGTTTAACATGAGTATCTCTTATGCAAATTGTTCTTTTCTCAATGCCTACACTTTAGTATACAGCTGTGATGTATTCTTAACCATATAGACTATATTTACTGTATTTTATAGAAATCAACTAACTACCACTAGAGGTCACTATTCTGAATGGACCAGCATGTGGCCCATTTATTGGGAACTGTTCGTCACAGGAACCATAAGCCAGTACAGCATAGAAACAATCCACAATGTGGTTTTATGTTTGTCAGTAATGTACAGCTGAACAACATCTAAATCATTTAGTTACCTAAAGCTGTAAATAACAGATATAACACAATAAAAACCGTAAATAACAGATATAACACAATAAAAACCATCAGCCTTGTGTCAAAGCCTCTGAACACCCACTAAGGTGTTTTCAGTCATTCTGACTGATTAGACCACTGCTCAGGGTGAAGGTGGGCCGGAACTTTGATGGGAATTTATTAGGTCGCAAAACAGGTGCAAACAAAGCTGATAGGAGACTCAGGAAGATGTAAATCAATTAGTCTATACACGCCCACATAGTCCTGTGTAGAGATCTAATTAGACAAATGAACTGAAAACACCTGTGTGGGTGTCCAGGAGCTTTACGTTGGAGGATCAATTGTTACTGCAGTGTTATGCAGACTGATATCATAGGTGAATTGTGAGATGGAATATATTTGTAAAAGAAAATTATTTAACATTTGGATGTTGATGACATTTGTATTATCAACTGTAATGTGTTATTGCGTATAATACATCAAAACCAAGCAGTTAGCAGTGACAGAGAGCTGATGAACAAGATTGTGGGGAAAACACTTCACACTTGTATTTCCTGACACTTTGTATTTTGTAATGTCATTTAGGCCAGTGACTACCAACCAGGGGTAGGCCTACATGTACCCAAGGGGGTACTTCCAAAGTTGCCAGTGGGTACATGGAAAGATTGTAGGGTAGCTCAACTAATTAAATAAAAATAATTGTGATTTAATTTAAAGAATATATCCACATATTAAGTCAAGCAGGCACAGACGTTTGAACAGGTAGTTAAAAGTAATTAGTAAATGGTGTAAATAAATAGCTAAAAGTAATGACTAAACAGTTTATATGATTAGCTAAAGGTAATAGAGAAACTATTATGTAAAACTAAGGGATAACAGTTGAAATAGTTATTTCAAAGTAATGGATAAATAGTTGAAATAGTTAGCTAAAAATAATGGATAAACGGTGAAACAGCTTTACTAAAGTTGTAATAGTTTTGCTGACCAAACCAACTTAAATATTGACAAAAAATTACAATGTCCAATTTTATATAACGAATAGTGTTGATATATTTGGAACATACTTTAGGAATAGATGAAGGGGTAGGGACACATGAGTTTATCTGACTGGGCTGTGGGGGTACCTAAGACCAAAAAGTTTGGGAACCACTGATTTAGGCTATACTGTCTCTTTAGCTAGCAAACTCAACAAATGCTACCATAATTAGCCAATTAGCTCCTGTTAGCTAGAGAAACAACAATGTCAAAGTCATTCCAAATCAACTATCTAGCTGCTGCTGTAAATAAACACAGTGCACAGACACAGAAACTAACGTCTTTTATGTATTTATCTTAAAAAAGGGTGCACATGCTAGCCGGCTAACTAGCTAGCAGGGGCTGTGAGCTTGGCTAATTTTTCAGCTTCAATGTGAAGACACAGTTCTAACAGCAGCAGCTGGCTTGTTAATTCAGCCACCTGTGTAGAATTTTGAAGTGTGTAAATTTGCCCACCCGGCCTCTATGTTTTTCCATCTTCTTCTACAAACATTCAAATCTACAAGTTCTACCTGTTTCACCCTCGTTTCTCTTCCCCAAGCAAGCTGAAAGGTCACAATATGCTTACTCACTTTATTGTCAAGAGTGAGATAAGATTAATCCCACTCTCATGTCTGTACAGTAAAGCTTCCGCCAGCAGCTTAGTTTAGCATAAACACTGGAAACGGGGGAAACTCCTAGCCTTGCTCTGTCCACAGGCAACAACATCTGCCCACCAGCACTTCTCAAGCTCACTACCATGTTTTATTTGTTTATAGGCTACACACAAAAACCCTTTTCAGAGAGCCAGGCTAGCTGTTTCCCCTTATTTCCAGTCTTTATGCTAAGACACGAGAGCTAAGCTACTGATCTTCTCACTTCAGTCACAGTAAGAAGGGAGATAAAAAAAAAGTATTATCCCTGTTATTATACTTTTCTGAGTGCCCTGTACATTTACAGAAGTAAGCAAACTTCTAGAGTAATTCTAACTTCTAACCTCTACCTTACCTGTACCTCCTGAAACCAAGTGGGAAGGCATCTACAACGAGAGAAAAACAAGACAATAAAGTCATTTGGTCCCCTGATATTAAAGATGTGCCTTGGACCACTTCACAGTGAAGAAATTAACACCGGCCTCTGAAATGTTGCACACAGACAGCTCCGGTGGATCACAGTTTATATTTGGACTGGCACAACAAAATTCAAATCCCAAAATAGAAATAGAATGAATCACTTCTCAGGACTGTTACACACCAAGTTTACATTGAAAAAAGCCCCTCTCACATGCCGTCTTCCCCCCTAACCAGCTAAGCAGAACAACATAAAAAAGAGAATCTAGTGTCCAAGCTTGATATCTAGGTATGTCACTTTAAGCCACTTAACTATTTGAGTGATGTTACATTTTTACTTTGTAGATAAGCCTACAGCCATGCTAGGTCTTAGACACAACAGTGCTTTGAACTAAATTCTAATGTCAGCATGCTATATAATGCAATATAATATAACAATGACAATACTACCATGCTGATGTTTAGCAGATATGTTTACCATCTTAATTTAGAGTGCTATCCTAGCATAGTAACATTTGCCAATTAGCAGTCTACACATCTGAGGCTAAGGGATGTGTGAATTAGAAAGAAAATTTGTTTTGGAGGTATTTGGTTAAAAACCAAACCATATAAGCCAAGTATTGGACAAAGTGAAATTATGACTTGATGACGAGGCTAGATGAAAGGTCTGGCAATAACCAAAGCTATTAAAATGTATCCTGAGGGGGACATGGATGTATGTCAGAAAAATTCACTCAAAACCACAAATGACAAACTGCTGGTGGTGCTAAAGGAAATCGCTCGATAGATATAAATGGTATCATCTGCATAACAATGAAAGTGTATGGAGTGTTCCCTAATAATATTGCCTAAAGGAAGTACATATGTTTTTTTGAAGTACAGAGCCTTGCGTGACTCTATGACTAACTTTGGCTTGCTTGGAGGATTTATTGTTAACCTGTACAAACTGAAATCGCTCAGATGAATGGGATTTAAATCATTTTAGCGGATTATGTTATAGAATGTTATGTTCAATAATGCAGCACTAGGATCAAACAAGACAAGTACAGAGACCATTGTCTGTCTTTTTTGTTTGTTTTATTTAACTGATGACTGTAAATATAGATTGTATGGACCCAGTACTTCTGGAAAACATTTGTTGGGGAGGCTCACATGTGTTGCATGAGCCACTTACAGTAGATGATTCAGAAAGCAAAGAAACAGTAGTTTGGTTTCAGCCTTTATTCTGACAGAACATCACCCCATGGGGATATACATTATTCGATTACAAAGTAGGACCTTGCTAGGACCTTGCCAAGTGACAGGAGAGAACAGCCTTCAAGAGAAGCTCAGTATACAAACAACCCTGTTAATAAAAATCAACATGCATAATAGTATAAAACCAAATACATATTAGGGGAAAATACAATAAAGAACTCACTACCTATTTATGGTTTATTATAAAACTGTTCAGTACTTTAATAGATGATAACCCCACATGGAAAATAAAAAATATCTCCTCAAATAGTGATAAAACGCACAGATAACAATATACATGCTCTTTATTCATTTAGGCGTTGCCATCCTTTACTATATTGTGGACAGCTTGCCGAAGACCAGAGATATTATTAGGTAGGAGTGTTCATTCTACAGGGCTATTACTTTCACTCAGCAGTATGTAACACGCACTTCCTGTGATATGTGTACAACCTGTTCAGAATCACTGCTGAAAACAATTTATTGCCACCCTGTGATTTAAATGTGCGTGAGGGTGAAATTACATTTAATGTTCTGCAAAATAGAAGGTTAATTTTCTTTTCACTTTAAATGTTGCTAACTTGAGATAAAATACGCTTCTGTGTTTTTCTACTCAAACTCGCATTGCATTAGCGATCAGCTTTGATAAAAAAAAAAAAAAAAGTGTAAATATACAAATCATGATTAGACTGTACAGTATACAAGACAGGTAGAAATCTCAACCACACATAAAAAGATGGATGCATCATGTCCCGAATGCGTCCTGTTTTGAGAACAGTTAGTTCTGTGCAATCAGTTTTTTGGAAAATGACATTCATACCGTATGCTTTAGATAGAAGTCAGAATCATAGGTTAAAGTTTAGTATACTCAGAGCAACATTACCACTCCATGAGGTATTTGAACAGTGACAAGAGTATACACCCTTTTAGGACAACCAGCACATAACCACTGACAGCCGAGTGAAAGCAGCTTCCAGTGATATTTTAAGCAACAGGCTTTCACTCAAACAGGAATCTCTTTGCAAAACAAATTATAATGTAGGCTCAGTAAAACGAAACATACATACAAAAAACACAAGGGTCATTGAACAGTCTTCTCTATAGTAAAAATCTAATCATTAAAAGGGAGTTACATTTGTAATACTCGGAAACTTTAATGTAAGTTCTCAGGATATTAGCTGCAAATATTTTCACCACCTCAGAGAAAAAAAAAATGATCCCACTGTAAACTACAGCTTTATAACAAAAAACAAACAGTACAGTACAAAGTCACGGACAAACTCAAAGGCACATCTCTCACAAGGACGGACAGAGAAGAAAAACGAGAAGGACGAAAACGAGGGATACAATAACTGCGGCATGCTGGGAGATCTGCAGTTTTATCTCTCTCCTCCGGATAAAACTGGTCATTTTAAATAGTCATTAGAACCATTGTTTGTGTCACTTCCGTCCAAGTGTTTTTGGTTGCTGTTTGCAATTTTCACAGCAAAGTCACCCGCATTTGCACTGTGTGTCAGCTCAGACAGGGTGGGACACTTTAGTCATCCATACCTGGGCGGTTTTGAAAACAAAAGTCTTAACCTGTCTACAGAGCCGTGTTTGAGAAATAGAGGTAAACGTTACTCTGAAAATTTTACAAGAAATTTCACATCTTGGATATGTTCACACAACTCTGATTATCCTCTCCTTGTACCCAGATTTCTTTTTAGAAAAACTGAGAAACATTTTTCTGGAGTATGGACTGCTGCGAAAAACACAAAGGTCTGATAACATGCAGCGAGGCAGTTTGGTGATCAGAAAATAGCACAGTCTGTCATTTTAAAATAAAATTCCATTGGTGTATATGAAGAACAATTCTGTGTATAATTATAGAATTTGAATACTGATGATCTAATATTAACTAGCAAGCCAGGAAGAACTCCAGGTGCTCGAGGCAGCAGATCGACCAGAGAAAGAGATCAGATCAAACTCAAATAAACGGTGAAATAATGAAATGTCTATCACAAACGTGCCACGCAACAGTGCGGAGTGCGCATGCATTCTTTGGATAGCATTTCTTTGTTCTGGTGTGAAAGAGAGCACTGTCATTCTGCACATAGCTGTAAATCATTTGTAGAGGTTCACACTGAGGGAGAAGCTAGATGCACTTGCAGTACAATACAACGTTTCCTGCTGGCCACTCTCGGGTCGAGCTGATTAACGATAATTCAGTAAAGAAGCATATGGCTTGTTGCGTTACTGTTTTCGGAGAGAGAAAGTGACGCAGTCTCTTTTAACAAATGCAAAATCTAATAAATAACGACAAATTAATGAATTGTAAACTATTTTATCATCATTCTATTGGATTGATTGTTCCTTTGCGAGTGTCTTTCGTGTTGCCACAGTCCGATGCTTTAGGAACTGAACTCAGGACTGTCGATGATGAATCTCAATTCATCAAAATGTGGTTCTAATATATTTATATAAATCTGTACAAATGTACAAGTCTGTTTTAGTGAGGAGTATCTAATGAATAAGTAGTAAAAGCTAATCAATGTCTCACAATCTCTAGCATTTCATGCCGGGGCTATATGTATGCAATCATCTTCACTATATGCTATGCTGGCTAATGGCTGGTTTGCTAACATAGCTGAGCCAGGGAGCCCATTTTAACTTTATTCTCTGTTGAACACAATGAGCCACTGCTGGGTGCTCAGATTGCACTCTGCTAATCTTAATTTCGTCGCCACATATTCACTGTGATACTGCACAGAATCTGTACATAATGTTTAGCCTTTGCCGTTGTACCCCCTCTGTGAACTCCTGCTTAGCAGACGCACAAACATGTCCGCCTCCAGCCAGTGCCCATCTTCTCTCCGTCTTTGTGAGCCTCTTCAGCAGCTAGTGGTGTCCAGAAGCTGCTTGACCGCAGAGGCTTCTTCGTTAGCAGAGTTGGTCTTCTTGCCGTCTGCGGCTCTGGCTGTTGGTTTCTCCTTGCGTTTGATCTTGAACATATCCCATTTTTCGGACAGCAGACCCTTGTTGAAAATTATGGCCGTCAGCCACGAGAAGAGCAGGATGGATAATAGCGACATGAGCATGATGGCGGTGCGGAAGGGAAAGTATTGGGTTATCTTTCCCTCGTCGTCCATCCGGCAGCCGGGGAAATAGATGGCAGGCGGGAGGCCGATGAGGGGCTCGCCGCTCAGGAACCTTAAGATGATTCCCATCAGGAAGCCCACGGTGGCTCCGTAGCCGTTCGACACCTTGAAGAAGAGGACGCAGACCAGCTGAGGGAACATGATGGTGTAGGACATGTCCACACCAACCAGCCAGAAGACCAGGACGCTGCTGTCCAGAAAGGTGAGGGCAGTGCCGGCCAAACCCACCACCACCACCGAGATACGGATCACCCACTGCATCTCACGGTCAGACGCCTGGAGGAGCGGAGAGAACGACAACAAGAAAAACAAAGAGAGTTCAGTTTCTAGGGCTGTATTGAATGTGATTTTTCTACATTCAAAACTTCTATTGACGTTTTCAAACAAAGCTTTGAATGTCTGTCATTCATAAACCTGAAAAAACATTTTCTTTTAGTTATTGTGGTTATATAAATGTCATTTATATTTGTTAGACTGGTATAGATTGCCCTGCTAATACAGGTGCGTTCCTTCCTTTGTGTGCGGCAAGCAGGAGAATAAACTGTTTTTTGATCGCTGTGAAAATGTTGTTTTCAGAAGGCTAAATGCCAACAAATATGCATTGAAGCAAAATACTTGGTTGGATAAAAACATGTTGTGAATATCGGAAATGATTTCAATAAATGTTTTTATCAATATGCTCTGGAGCTGTTGGAAAGTCGGAAACAGTCCTACTCAGCCACCACTGGAGTCTAATACTACAAATAGTATAATACTAATAATATTAGTATAGCATAATCTTTATCTGCAACTGTGCGGAAATACCAGCTTCATACAGAATGAATAGACATGCAAAAAAAAAGAGCTGCGCAGCATTCAAATGTTGATTCAGAATTCGAATGTCAACGTTATGAATGAAGCTTCAAAGATTCAAACTATTCGGTACCGAAACTATAAGTTTCACATTCCACCTTGTTAAAGTAAGGATCTATGATCAGCTGGTCATGAAGACACAGGACCCCGAATTTACAGCACTACAAGGGCAGTGAAGTGGCCCATTATATAGAACATTTGTTGGGGGGTGTGATAATGAAATCATTGTTGTAAGAGAGCAAACATCATAAACAAGATACAATGTGAAAGAGTGGGCATCGCCTGTACAGTATGTACAGACTATGCCCACATACTATGCCCAGTATCTAGAGTATTGTAAGTCAATAGATACTTTGTTGCTGCCTACAGCTTGTGTTCTGAGTACAGAATAGTGATACAGTCTCTGGGCTGTAAATGTCTGTAAATGTATTTCATCAAAGGCATACTCATTCCATTTAATATTGATTTAGTGTGGCATAAATTGGTGAAAAAAGTAAAAAAAAAAAAAACTGTAGAAGCCATTTGCTTGGGTAAGTTTTGTCTATGAATATAAAAAGGGACAGAGGACTGACTGCCCCACAAAGCTAAAACGTACATATTTAGACAAATTTAAGACCAGAATCTGACTATTGGACATCTATGTTTAGAACATAAACATTTTAATGCAAAAAAAAAAGCAAAAAAAATCTTAACGATTGAATTTGTCATACCACATAAATAACACAATAGCCAAATGGAATTATAAACAAAAAAAAAAACAAGACACTAGATAAACTAGTCCTGCTAAAATGTAACTTGCCTAGCTTAGCAGACTATCAGGAACTACCTTCTCTGCAGCCTCTAGTGGAATTCATGTGATGTGGTTCATCAACCTTTAAATTACATTTTCAAATGTATTTAACAAAAAATTATTTATCATACTGGCTCAATATTAAAAATGGACAAAGCTGAAGAAGGAAAAAAGAAAGCATACTGACTGGAAACATTACAAACTGGCATGGGATGTACGCCATATGACAGGAGGGCTCTGCAGTGGGTGATTAAAACCGCCCAGAATATCATTGGTGACCATCTACCCGGCATCAGCAATATTGGTGAGAAGAGGTGCGTGTGAAGAGCCCAAAGGATATTAAAGGACAACTACATAAGGCTTACATTTAAGATTTTGTTAGACAGTTTGGCAAAGAGCCTTTCAACTTCAAACGCAAAATCTTTTCTCAACTGCAGTATTTCGTCTTTGGTCATGGACATGCACGCCGTTGATATCTTTCTCCAAGATTCTCACCTGCTTCCTGAGGATGTTCTTGTAGATATTTGAGGAAAACAATGATGCAGATGACAGAAGAGCTGAGTCCATGGAGGACATGACGGCAGCAGCTACCGCTCCAATGCCGATGATGGAGATGTAGGGTGGTGTTAGGAACTGCAGGGCGATGGGGAGGATGGAACCTGCCTGGTCGCGCTCATATGGGGTGGGCAATCCATAGGCAGTTGAGTTCCAGTCTGGGAGGAAGGACAGATGAATATTTGGATTTAGACCAAAGGAACCTTTCAAAAAAAGGGAGTTGATTCAGTGAAAATGTATGAATTCTGATTGTTTCAAAAGCCAAACGGCCAACACAGACAGTAAGCTAAAGAAAGCTGACATAAGAATTTTCCAGAGCTGTGAACCTGTAGATGCTGCCACTGCCCCCACCAGAATGGAAGGGATACCCAGCACCAGGCAGAAAGCTGAAGAGGCGAAGCAGGTCACTTGAGCCTGGGTGTAAGATGAGGCGGACAGGATTCTTTGGTAGAACGCCTGGTAGGCCAGACCACCCAGAGCCTGGCACAAACACACAGTTCAGACATGATGACAGGAATCAGTTTGTACAGCAGTTCAGGATAAGGAGGAACAATCCTGACTTTGCTGTTGTTATGTTTGGCTGTTTGCTGATCTAATGGAATAAGCCCTATTTCATTTAGCTGCCGGGGTCATTTTAATTTAACGGTGATGGCAGGAGTTATGTAAATACTGTATAAGCTGTGTATTAGACAGTGTGTGTGTATGATCACCACTCACACTCCACTCACCAGCAGCATGAAGTCATCAAACCACTTGCCGGCCTCATCGAGCTCCACCGTGCCGACCCAGGGAGCCTGGAAGGTCTGGTTGTAGGCCGTCAAGGAGATGTCCAGAGAGTGAGGGTTGGTCATCAGGAAAGGAACACACACCCACTGTATACACAAACACAAGGACTCACCTAATCAGATTATGGGCTCAGTGAGGGGAAGTTTTCAGTCTGTCACTGGAAGTTAGGAGTCTGAAACCAGAGTTGGAGCTAAAGCTCCAGTGTCTGAGTGCTGAACAGCGTTCTTTATGCTTTTTAAAAAATTACATAACAGGTCATTTAGCAGACGAGAGCGACTTACAGTAACTAACTACAGGGACATAATGGAATGCACCATTAAATGGATCTTGTCTGACAGCCTGATATCTCGGAAAACAAATGCCCACTGTTCCGAAGGCTCTTTGCGCCCAAAATACACACTATGCGAGCAACAAATGACAGTTTAGCAGGTAATTTAATCAGCCAGCATAGTTAAATGAACTACCAGGTACCTCTGCAGGAAAATTGGATCCCTCTGTATTCTTTCAGATACTTGTTTCTACTATGTAGTTGAGCAGGTAATCTGATATGAATGATGTTCATCATTCAATAGAAGAATACAACTGGAGCTCTAAAGTTCCCCAACCTAATTGTTCAAAATGGCCGCTGTGTGAACTGGTTAATGCATGTTACGCACCAGACTGATGAAGATGAGGATGAGCTGGATGACGTCTGTGTAGGCCACAGAGTAGAGCCCCCCCAGCAGTGTGTAGATCATGGCCACCACTGAGGAGATGATGATGGAGTAGACGTAGGACAGGTCCAGGATCACACTCATTGTTCCACCTGGAGCAACACAGCAGAGCGGTGAGCATCGGAGGACTGGCAGGGACAAAAGTCTGACAGCAACTTGTCTAAAGTACAGGTGTTGGTTGCTACAGATACATACATGCAACTGCTTACTGTCATAGTTGAATTAAGTGTTTTATTATTAGGTTCTCGGTCTCTCTTTTTCTTTTAAATATTTTCCCTCTTACACAGACACACACATATACATGCATTCACTCGCACTTATACTAAATGTTTACTAAGAAGCTAGGCATTGGCATTGTCTTGTTATATAATATATCTTAATGCATTATTTTCCAAAAAACACTTTGACAAATAAGGCAAAACATTACGTTTGTAGTCATTTAAATAAAGAATAAAGTTACACTTAAGTGTGGGTGGCTTTCGTTTAAACTTTTAAAAGGGAGCAGTTTAACCCAAAATCAAAAAAACATATATTCTTCCTCTTCCCTGTAGGGCTATTTATCAATCTGGATGTTTTGCTGTGATTTTCCGAGTGTTGGAGATATCGGTCGTAGAGAAGTCTGCCTTCTCTACAACATAATGGAAGTAAATGGCGCTGGGCTTGTAATAAATAGCTCTTAAATAGCAGTAAATAGTTCCTATATGAAAACGATTTCTGATTCATGATTCAGAGACATTGCTGTTGAGTTTTTCAAATGTATTTTTTACAAACAGAGTGCCATCTAGCTCCATTATATCGGAGAGAAGGCCGACATCTCCAACACTTGGTAACTCGCACCAAAACAATCTAGATTGATAAATAACACTACAGGGAACAGGAAAATTATGTATTTGGTGATTTTGGGATTGAACTATACCTTTAAAAAGCATCCATGAGCTTAGGTAAAGCAACAAGCCAACATAAAAGTGATAATGATAAAAATGATAAACTGTACAGAAACGCATAACAGAAGCAGCCTATTGATTGTGACTCCAAAATATGCCTTTTTCACCCTCTTTGATGAATTATCACCCTAATACTGATAATTCGTAATTAATCAAGCAGAAAGTGAAGAGAATTGTCTTCAAGTAGTGAAACAGATGTGTAAAAAAATTTAAAAAAAAAAATTAATAAGTGAATGTAAACAAGTGAATAATAATAATAATAATAATTTAAAAAAGAAAAAAAAGACATCTTGTTACTCAAACAAGGCAAGCAAAACGTCACTACCTTCACAGTCTCTTCTCCCACATTGCCAGGGTCCCCCCAGCCGCAGCCTGCAGCCACACCACAACAATGCCCTTAAACAGAGAAGTGTCAGACCGGCACCATCGATCGCCACTCACCACCCTGCTGACCCCTCAACCCTCGAAACCACCCCAAGTTTGCAACATCTTTATGATGCATACTTTGACTGTTTTCACTTTGCCCTTCCCCCCCATGTGCTTGAATTTTTTATTTTTTTATCTGATCTATTACCACGGTCGCTTTTCGTCACCTTATTATTTCCAGCTGCTTTATCAAATTACGCAAATAGTTTGTTTTTGTTTATTTACTGTAGAGACTGACTAACCCGTCACTTAACCACCATTAAAACAAGATAGTAGATACTTCAGTTAATGACCACCTGTTCACACTCGGCACACAAATGCATTTTGTTAGGTAAGCTAAATATAGGTGGTAATATATTAAGAGGTCGTCAGTGGTGACGCAAATAAATGATAACCGATTAGAGTCCCTTTTAGAGAAAAAAAAGTAAAAATTCTCTGATTCCGGCTTCTTAAATGTGAATATTTTCAGGTTTGCTTACTCCTCTATGAAAGAAAACTGAATATCTTTGAGTTGTGGACAAAACAAGACATTTGAGGACGTCATCTTGGGCTTTGGGGATCAGTGATTGACATTTTTAACCATTTTCTGATATTTTATGGACCAACCACTGTAATATAATCGACAATGAAAGTAATCGTTAGTTGCAACCCTAATGTCCCTAATGACAAACTGCAAAGTTTACTTTACATACAGTAACAAGCCTCAGAACAACAGATGGAAGTTACCATAATCTTTTTAACTCTTTGCATTTAAGTCATATTTCACAACTTAGATTTTGAACTTCTTCTCATCATACGTTTTTTTGTGTAGCTTCGCTGCGTTTTGTTATTTGTGTTAACTCAAATGCTACTAGACTCTAACCACACGTGGTCAGATATGCATTCTGTGGCATGTGTGAACTGAAATCCATCTCAACTACATCTAACCCTGATCTGAATATGTCTGCATAAACATCCAGATTCAACAGGGCACAACATCACTCATCTGTTCTGTGCTGAGCCGTTAGGCTCGGTGCTAAATTTAGGAATAGGAAAGGTAGAATGTGATTCAGGGGCCTTAGGGACTTAATGAGCCGTACCATTGATGGACTGAGGGGAAAGAGCTGCCTAAATACCCCCCCCCCCACACATGTTGTTTTTAGATCCATGTCCCACTTTCAAAACTCATGCATGTGCGTGCGTGCACAATCACCACAAACACACCGCTTCAGTCCCGTCCCCGATTCCTTCCCGGCAGAAATGTTATCCTAACTGACAGCACATTGAGAAGTGCATGTTAAAAGTCAAAACCTCTCTGGCACTGATCCACCACACACACTCTCGCTCAAGCAGGTCGTGGAGCTCAGTTTATAACACACACACACACACACACACACACACACACACACACACACACACA
>CALSBV010012168.1:3968688-3985360 GCA_943590825.1 Bovichtus diacanthus
ACACACACACACACACACACACACACACACACACACACACACACACAGTCTCCCAGCAACAACTCCTGTGGGTCAAATGCTCAGCTCACTCAAGTGCGTGTGTGTGCGTGCGTGCGTGCGTGTGTGCATGTGTGTGTGTTATGCCAAGCACATGTCAGGGATGAAGGAGGTTTTACTGAGGAGTGAGGGGTCCCCCTGATTCTATATTGGTTTCATAAGTTTGGACAGAATGGTCTCTGGAACATTCCTGCCTCCCTACCAGTCCTTTTGAGGAGTGTCGGCACAGTGTACAGTGCTACCTTGCTGGCTCAAACGCTGTCAGTGGCTTTCACTGATGTCTTTGTAAACATCTTTTTACACAAAGAAATGACATGAGGATTCACCATGTAACATTCACCCTCTGTCAATCATTCAGAGCCCTTGCACAAACAAATAAGGGGGAAAAAAAGTCTCTCATGACACAACAATCTGGTTTGAATAGTTGATCACCTTTCACAATCAACAGGCTGCTCGATGTTTAACCCCCTTTTTCAAATAACACTGGAAAAGAACACAGCATTAAAAACACAGACAAGAAAACATGATGTACACACACACACATTTTCTCTCACGCACATTCACACTGCAGAGCACTTGCACACTTGTATCCATGAAAGCGCAGAAACACACGCACGCGCGCACACACACACGCGCACGTGCACACAGTTAAATGATCACTTACAGATTAGAGAAAAACAAACAATAGTGAAACTTTAATCTTCAAATAAGTCATCTTGACATCTTAACAATTTTCCACACTACACATAATAATCCATATTAATAATAATATATATATTTTTTCATTTTAGCAAAGCAGCAAAGACAAGCGTCTACAGCATCTGCACGGAAAATATGTGTGCGGCAAATATCTAATATGGACCAGACAATGGCCTTTGACTTAATTTTCACAAGCATGTCCTGTATATAGTTTTGTTCTTTTTACTTCATATATACCTCTTGTTATGTAACTGTTTATCTACTGAACCAAGGCAGCTAAATATAATGTGGGGGTCAAAATAACAGAAACACCTGACAATAAAATGTAATCCATTATAATGGCTCAGTCATGAATAGTTTGTGAAAACTGTATTATTACAAGATGTAGACGACATTATTAAGATGTAGTGTTGATTTTATGATGTTGCCTGGTGTTACTTTTATTGTTTCCACCTGTAATCTACAGCTCAGTACCAGAAAAGCACTGACTACCAGCACCCGGCTGTTTATCTACTCAAGTGTTTCTGCACATTGTGTAACCAGATCTGTGGCTGCCTGCATGATTGCGTGTATAGGTATGTGTGTGTTAGTATGTGTGTGCACACATTAGTGTCACACAGTTTTACAGTGTAAAGTAACTTACCCAGGCTGACGAGTGTGCGTGCCACCCACAGGACATCGGCCACCAGTGCGGGAAGGATCAGCGCACTGCTCAGAACGTTCCCATACTTCTGTTGGAAGGGGTCCATCATTGTGACATAATTGTTCTCCCTCATAGGCCTGGCAAAGAAAAACCCACCTGGAGCAGAGGGGAAGTGATTAACAATGAAGAATAAAGAGATGAAGCCAAACGTAGAGAGTGCGTGTAAACAATAAAAAACAAAAACAAGTGTTCATTCCAGATAACACGATAAACACCTTCAGCTGAACCCGAGGGTCCACTTGGCCAACAATGGAGAATGTTGCAATTCCTGATCAGAGACTTTCGAGTTTCCAGTTGGAATTTCTCTTACACCATGCTATTGTCTATGGTGACATTGGGCACCTGTTGCAAATGTTTAGAGGGAGACTACCACTGAGTTTGTCTGTTTGAAACATTTAGGATTAGGCAATCTGGAGTCTCTTTCACACAGTCTATCCCTGGAACATTTGCAGCATGGGGTCATGTGTGAATGGGAGCAGGGGTCTATATTAAGGGAAATCTGTACCGCCAATTTCCCACCTCAAGACCTAGTAACACTTTAGGGAAAATGCCAGTATGGCTGTGTTGTGAACCTAGACTGTATAAAAATATGGTTGTAGTCTCCATGACGTCACCTATAAGTTCTTGAAGAGCTGTTGTGAAGCTCAATGCCGTCTAACTCTCGACTGATCCAAAAAATGTGCACGGGTGACGCAGCAGAGCAGACAGCTGGCAGCTGGTAACCTGTCCGGGGCACCTACCCGTCACTCAAAGCGGCCACGTCCTTAATTATGCATAACTTTAAGCCTTAATATAATTTAAATGGGTGAGTTACATAGAAATCCAACCCTTGTACTAGCTATAGAGACCAACACCGTTTTTTGAACCCAACTGTAAACATGTTTATTTCTGCTGTAAAGTTGGTCATTTTAACATGGAGGTCAATGGAGATTGAGTCGCTTTTGGAGCCAGCTTCTAGTGGCCATTTGAGGAACTGCAGTTTTTGGCATTTCCGCATTGGCTTAATTTCTCAGCACCAGCACTTAGCTGTGAATGAAAGCAGTAAGATTGCAGGGACGAGCATGTAAAGGGTTCCGTCCCACAGACGGAAGACGCTTGCACATGTAGCGAGTGAACCAATCCAAAGACTTCGTTGATGACGTGTTTGATTCTGTGACTTGCTTAAGGTTAGGCATCTACGCCAATGCTTTCCGTTGAACATTTAACATTGGCACCAGACAAAAGCTGCTCCTCGGCGGATGCCCGCCACGTTCCTGAAAATAAAAAGAGACCTCTTCTGCTGCGCACACATCCATATCCATAAGTTTTGCATTACCGACATCTGCTGGACTGTCCCTCCGTTTGCCAGGGCTTGTTCGAAAAGGTGCAAGACGGAAATGTTCCTCGATGTAGTGCATGTGTGAATAGTGAAAATCACTCGCGGTGGCTGAAAGATTAATCCAGAAATGTAACGGGAACTATGTGCGAAAGAAGCTTATGTCTCTGAGTGAACTCTCCCTTTGCACCTGTTGCCCTAAATTACAATCCTGAACTGATTTGTCATGGTCCTATTTTTAACATGAGCGACACTTTTATTGGTGCAGATCAGATGTGAGTTGGGGGTATGGCAGTTACGTAACGAACGCTTCAGCAAGACAAAAGTTTATTTTTATATTGTATTTTACTAACTGTGTGTAGAAACTTGGAGAAACTTCGTTTTCGATTTTTTTCTGAATTGGTTAGTGTACTCTATTGATGAATAATGACGCTTGGGCTTGGTGCTAAAATACTAATACAGCAAATGACGTTGTTGCTAAGCTAGTACCCAAGTGTCAATATCCCAAATGACTGTCATTAGTGTAAAACAAGGGATGAATTGAATGTTAAATGTTGACATGGAAATTCTTGACTTAAAGTCCTGACTTCTCAAACTTAACTTAAAAATATAAAAAAAAAAAAGACAAAAATCTGTATTTAAGTGAGCGTTCCCAGTGTGTGAACGTTACCGGCCTGTTCGGCAACTTTCTGGTGCTTTATTTCAGACCCTGCATACGAGCAAGTTACGCCTTTACAAGACTATTTATGTTAGGCTACATCAAGTTATATTTAAATATTTGATCCTGCAATATGATGCACTATTATATCAATTTCATCGGCACAGTTGTATCCAATTACTTTGCCCCAGATTGCAATCAGCTGATGTTGTTCGTCACAAAAAAAAAAAAAAAAAAAAAAAAAGAAGCAGAGAAGATGAAGACAGTAGCAAGGTGTCAGGGTCTTAAAGCTTGGGGGTCAGTGTTGCTACTTACCTAAGAAGAAGGTCATGACATAAGGGACAGGCATGAGAGCCCACACTGCGCCCAGCGTTGGATTGTATGTCGCCTCAGCTATACCTAGAATGAAGCCTCCACCCACCCATGTAGCTGCAGGAAGACAAACACGCATATTAAAAAGGGGAAACATGACATATACACCACACAAGCTTGTGCATTCCACTGACATCGTCATGCATACCAAACAAACACTTTGTTTTTGACACACCGGCAATGACAATGACAAGAGGCAAAGGTCTGTTTTTAAGATTTCACTTTCAATATTGTGAGAACAGACTTTTCCCACTGCACGTTAAGTGGTAAAAAAAGGAAATGTCCCTAAAAGGCAGACTACGATGTAAGCAAATGCAAAAGTGTTGGAGCACCAATGTGTGATGATTCAGTCAAGCAAATGCTCTCCTATTAGCTAAATTGAGGGCTTTCCACATTTCTTCTGCATTCGTCTCCAGTAGGATCACAATGCTAATAATTCAACTTCTTTAATTTGTAACTACTAAATTTCTTCATGAAAGCTACACGTCTTAAAGTGTTTTTAAAGATGGCTTCTCTCTTGCCTAAGAATAAACTTTGAAGTCAAACGTTACAAGGCAGGGCTCTTATAGCCAAATAAAAATAATTTTTCTTTTCAGCAAAAGTAAATGTCATCTGGTGGCATCATACCAGAACCAAGAAACCAGAAAAAACAGAAAAAAGAAAGATAAGGGTGTAACACAAGAATCTAGATACAGGGACTAAAAAAGCATAGCCTAAAGCTCTTGAGGTCACCCAAAACATTACAAACAAACACTTTGTTTTAGACACACTACCACTAGAAGTCAGTTATCACTTTTTTTTCTTCTCCAAACATAAGAAATTAAATTATCTATTGTCATAAACACGACGGAAAACAATCAGCGGGTGTATAGACCCGGACTGCTTTACCAGTAAGAGTGAAGATGCCGACGAGCAAGTTGATGTTGCGTCCGGCCAGTAGCGTGATCTCCATGCCATCTCCCGTGCACTTCTTTTCCTCCTTCTTGGAGCGCATGGACGCCCAGATGCCCGTGCCCAAGATCAGCAGGTAGAACCCTGCCATCACCACCAGACCCGGCACATTGAGAGCCATAATAAACTATATTCCTGCGCGCGTTTCCTGTAGAGAGACAGAATAAAGAAACGTGAAGATTAGAGTCGCTAAAAGCCATAAAAAGAAATATGCAAAATGACTGCTTGTTATGCTTGTTTAAATCACTATAACATACAGCTGGAAATGCACAAACAAAATCACATTGCAATACATATTCCATCTATGTAAAAAAGTATTTGTAGGACTGCAGGGCAAGGGGGGCGGGTGAGGCAAGTTGGCACAAAATACAAGTGTCATAGAAGACGATTCTGACAAACAAAAAGGTACATTCATCATGAGCAGAAAGCTATAAAGCGCAATTGATAAACAATTATGAATAGAAGACAGTAGCTTATATTCAAATCAATGCACAGAGGAGGATGAGTGAGGTGGAAAAGTAACGCTATATGTCTTCTTAAAGAAAGACAGTGAAGAAAGAAAAGGCTAAAGTGGGGGGGCAGAGGAGCAGCAGTATCGCGGATGACCTGGCTCTGCTTGCTTGGCAGATGGGGGAGATGGGGTCATGAGAAGGGGTGGAGTGGAGGAGGAGGGAAAAAAAAGAGGGTGTGAGGGATGGAAAGATGAAGAGTCAGAGAGGCGAAAGGGGTCTCACCATAATACTTGGCAGCACTGACAAAGATGGCGGACAGATGTTGTCCCCCGTCTTCAGTGGTTGGGCGGCCCGAGTTTCGACCCCAAACATCGTGAAGTGAACACAACTCAGAGCCACGTTAGTGTGCACATGTGTGTCTATGTGTGTGCACTTACTGTAACCGTGCATTGGACAGATGTTTTTCTAAAAAAAAAAAAAGATGTCAAGAGCCTTAAGCGTCTATAAAGAAAAAAATAAGTGTTAATCTGATCTCTAATCTTAACTGCGGATTGGCACCTATACTTGCACCCACTTCTCGGCACATTGACATGGCTTATGTTGACGACCAACTGTTGTTAATGCAGTCCAGGAAAAGTGAAAGACTCAGGACAAGTGTTCTATCTAAAATACCACAGTAAGGCAGTTTCTTAGAAAAACGTTTTTTCTTTATTATAAACAGAAGCTCATAAAACACAGCCATCATTTTCATGGAAAACAAGACATAGCCCCCGCCCACCGTAGTAAAAAACAATGTTATACAAAAAAGCTTTGGCTCGAATCATAAAACTCGAGGAGAAAAGAATGCATGGTATATCCACTTGGGAGAATAGGGAGAGGGGAAAAAAAAGAAAATGTTTGTGAAAGGAATGGACTGAAAGAGGCAAACGATTGTGCGTGCGTGTTCTGAGGGTTTGGAAGGAATGGGTGACGGGCTGGGTGGCTCTACGCCAAAGTCAACAAAACCTGAAAGCCTCAGTCATATCGCACATGTATTTTTCTGTGTTCTGTATTTGTTTGTGAACAAAGTCTCAGCCTCTGCATACTAGACCCTGCAGATTTCAAACTGCATCTTTGTGTTTTGGATCACCACACCCCAAGAGAATATCAGTGTGGTATATTTTAGCTAATGGTACTGCAGCTCATTACAGTCCTACAGTCTTTATTAATTTTCTACTCAATATTTCAGTTACTTCATGAACTTTTTACTCCTCTACATCAGCTGTAGATACAAGCTACTTTGCAGGACAAGGCTACAGCACAGCACAAACAAACCATTAAAACTGCTACAAAAAAAACAAACAAGAGGTCTGATACTCCACCGATGCTTAGTTGAGTAATTGCTGCTGCAAGAACGGGTCTAACAAGCAATTCTCAGAAAAGACGCTACACTGTCAAAAGCTGGCAGTGATGTTAGTTCTTTGGGGTAGTGGCCACAACTCAAATTTAATTCTGAGAAAACATTCCAGGGAATTGTAACATTTTTATGGGGCATTATGCAACCGCAGGGTTGGCACAATTCACTGTGGGCTGCTAGTATTTTATTGTCCTTTTGTAAAACAAAGGAACTTTTCAAAAAGGAATCGTAGAGGGCACCGTGTCTCAGTCCATGCATTTCTGATAGATTTGCTCCTGAGATATTTGCCCAGAGGTCTCCGTTAATTGTTATGTAATATTTACTTGCATCAATCAATCTTTTAGCAATTTGCTGACAGAACTCCAACACATGCAAACAGAAACAAAGCCCTGACATATTATTGCCTAATTGCCTAACGCAGCGCAAGCCCTTTCTTTCCACATTGAGTTTGCCTTTCATCAATAACAAAATGTTTCATTATAAATATTGTTTATATTTATTTTCAACAAAAGGTTAAGAAGCATGTGCTCGTTATTTAATAATAATAAATAATAATCCGAGTCTATAAATTTGGTGAGCCGAATATTCCAGAATAAGTGTTAACAATTGAAGGGATTCCGTCCACAGCAAAACACTAGAGGGATTTTTATTTAGAAACGGAAACAGGAAGTGTTGAGTTGTGCGCTAATAAAAATATACTTTTTATACCCGGGCGTAAAAAGTTGTTTTGACTAACGTGCTAGCAATACCTTACTTATTCACACATCCATCAGACATGGAGCAACATTAGAATTAATTCAGAGTTATGTTTCTGGCCTGTATTCACTCTCCTCTGAGCTTTCTGTGGTCATTAATGACTGAGAAAACAAAATACGCTTTTTTTGCTAACCTTTAGCTTGCGTCTGGTTTTACCGGCTAGTCGCTAACTTTGTGTTTCTGCTGTTTGTTGCTCAGCAGTTAGCATATAACTGTGCTGTTTTTTTTTTTTTTTTGCTTAAAAAAGCTTCATGTTGCTAATGAAAAAGAGATTAATGAGAGCAGCGACATTAAAACATAGTAGTTAACGTGCTGTGTAACTAAAACTACGAGCTAAAACAGGTTAAAGGGCTCTGTAGCACTACCGAGTTGGATGATCGTTCAAAGTTGATTTGTGAAGCTTCGCAGTAGTGAATTTCAGTTTGTAATTGCCTTCTGCTTTACTGTCTGCTCAGTTCTTTTCAGCTAGGCAGGATTTTCACAGCCCAGACTATTTTAGTGAGCCCCCTCTTCACTCTGTGACAGTATTCAAGATATTTTGCAGAGCGGAGAGAAACCTGGAGTCCCTCCAAATGGATATGCACGCCTATTGACCTATTTTGGAGTTGAAAAATTGTCCCCTTCAAAAATCCCCATCAGGAAAATCACACTCCACCAAAAAGAAAAAACAAAGTTCCCATTTATGTGAAAAAAAAATCACCTGAAGTTTGAAACATTTGAGATTTTCATTCATACAAGGTTGACACAGAATAACAACACAGCAAAATAAACCATGAAACTTAGTGGAAGAACCCATTACAGGGTCAGTCAAACAAGTCCTTCTAATGTGGTCTAGATTTGACTGATTCTACATCTGATTGTGCGTATTGATTCTGGTTGTTATTCAACCCTGGTCACATACACATTGTGTCGCCTTACAAAACATTCGGCAGCAGCAAGACAGCCGGCAGAGGCAAGCAAACCCGGCTGACCTACTATGGGTTAAAAACCAAGTCTGTTTCTATTTCAGTGATATTTTGGAAGTTTATTAAGCCATCTAAGAGTGGAAAATTGCTTTATTTCGGCAAAATCTTACGGGAAGCGTATTGCTGCCATACTATGTCATTGCAATATACAAACTTATCACGTTGTGAAAAGTTTTGTCATAAGCTTGTAAATCGTAATCACGTGAAAATATCTTGTTTATAATGTAAAAAAAAAACATGTTGAAATACAGTTTGAGTTTTGAACCCCATTGGTGTACTAAGCAGTCTCCAAAGCAAATGTCTTAAGTCACCTGAGTTTAAAGGGTTATTTAGTAACGCCTAACTCTGTATGCTGGAATAAATGTTTCCTTAACATCAGTTGTACGGCAGGTTTGACAGCGCCTGATGATATTTGAAAGCTTTTTGCCCGGGGAGTGAATACACCTTTGGCTGCGCTTTGAACGCAGGTACGGGATTGATTTCTCCGTGATGAAAGTATCTTTAGGCATGAGTGCTCTCTCTGTCTAAATATTCCATGTGGTATTCTCTTTCATACAGGTGCAGGAGCGCGTCTTGGCACTCTTACTACGAATGCCTCCTCACACATACACTTCCTCATCTCCCTGCCTCTCAGTACTTTTCCATTCAGACCAACTTTTCTGACAACAGTGTGTTTGTCGCCTCCCTCTTCTCCTTCACCACCCCCTGCAATTTGACGATGTGGAGAGTGTTTACGAACGCTATCATCTGCTCTTAGCGGGTAACAGTGAACTGAGTGTTAACGGTAACTTTCACCGCAAGTCTAGGTGTGCGTGTGTGTGCGTGTGTGTGCGTGTGTGTGCGCGTGCGTGCGTGTGTGCACACGCACATTCACACATGGTATAAGGCTATAAGACTTCTGTTTGATGTCAATCACCAGTGAAATGTGACCTTGCAATGCTCCAGACACTTTGTTTCACAGAGGAAGAAAGTGAGAGGACCAACAGAGAGATCGTGGCAGAAAACGGACTGCAGTTCAATTAGTTTGCAGTGCATGGCACGGGTCTACTCGACTCACTCTTTTTTGGTTTTGCATTTGGAAAAGTTGTACCTGGTACCTTTTTTAGTACCACCTGAACCGAGGCTCCAAAACGAGCTGAGCCGATACTAAATCGTGATGTTAAAATGAGACCACTGATTGGTCAGAGAGAATTTGTCACCAGTGGGTCGGACTTTTTAAAAATGGCAGCCGGTAAAGCTACGCCCTACCCCGCGCCTTACAACTGAAGAAGTGCAGACGTTTCTCTGTGTGGTTGCAGATGTGAAGAGTGTCTCGTTGACACAGCAGTTTCACACGGCGTCAAAACGCCAAACAGCTGATCAACCCCCTACACCGAGGGGGGTAATATCTGCAGCGGAAAATGAAATTCTGCAAAGTACCTGGTACCAAAAGTAAGCGAGTCGAGTCAAATACCATGCGATGGAAAATAGTGGCAATAATATGGACAATTTGACTTTTACATCCGACCAACGTAATCTCTGGATCAGATGCAGCCTTCATTTAGAACTATCAAGGTTTAACAAGCAGAACAACAACCAAGACAACCGCAAGGAATAGACAGCAGTCACTGTAAACATCACATGTGTTCACTGCTGCTCCGTGGGTTTTAAAACTAACAAGAATATTAAATATTGAAAAATAATAATTCTATTGATATGGCTAAAAATAGACTGACTATATCTGACAAAGTCACACACAGGACTCAGAAGCAGGTGCATCTGAGTCCTGTGTGTGGTGGAAACAAAAAGGATCTGTCAAAAGTACGCTTGCGACATCAGAGGAGACAAAATTAATGCTAATCTCTTAGTCTTAGAGGGAGCTTGTCACTTGGTTAATTCACTGGAGGCGCTGCGATGAGTGGTTGGGTTAGTCAGCCCTCGTGGAGGATGGCTTGAGTGACAGCGAGTGACAGGACATACTGTCGTGAAAAATTATATTTCAAATTACAATAAAAAAACAACAACTTTGCATCTACAGTGACAGACAAAATAAATGATAACAAAATAAATAACTGCATTCTATACAGTCCCTCTGGAATATGACGAGTCTTAACAAAAAATGTATTTTTTATTAGTTTTTCAACAAATCATTTCTTTAAAACAAGATAATATCATTGAAATGAATTACAAGAGATGTCCACTCCATGAGTCAGTCTGATAGTACTAAGTGCAATATATAAATATTGTGGTATGAATGTCTTCTCACTGCAGTGGAAAATTACAGCTTTAAAACCACCGATATAGAGAATACAGGAAACAAAGATAGGCAGCTGTAGTGGCAGAAGACAAACCACAAGAGCCTATTTGGATCCATAGCAGTGCCCCTCAGGGCTATTTCTAGGATAGGCATGCACTCTTACTGAGTGTGTCCTAACTTGACCAAGTTGACCAACATGCACACACATTGGGACACTTCTGGCAAAAACATGTATACATAGTCAAAAGGATGTACATAATATAAACAACATGACAGCAAAGGAAAAGAAACTGAGCACAGGAGACTTAAGTGAGTATATTCAATGACTGGATACATACCTAGATTAACAGTGCGTGTCAGTTCTTAGTGATGATCTGAAGAGGGAACAGATGGGCCGGGCCAGGTGATAAATTCAGTCCAGGAGGAACAAGATTCATGTGACACCCGTCCACAGTGTTGGGGAGTGAAACAGTTTGCCAAGAGATGGAGGGCAAAACAAAAAGATAAATCAAATTCAAAGAGTTGGTGTTCAAAGCTCATGAGGCAGGTCAACAAGGAAGAATGGAACTCTCTGGAATTAGCACTCAGCCTTCCCCTGGTTTTAAACCTCCCATGGTGGGAGGGTCAGACAGGATTCAGAGACGAAGAAATCTGCCACTACTGCCACCTGATTGGTGAATGCATCAGTGTTCGTGTCTGCAGCCAATTAGCTGTGTTCAGAATGTGGGAAGACCCCGCCCCCGTGGTCCGCACGAGGATGACTTTGAATGCAGGGCGGCACTGGCACCGTGACAACTCCCCCTTTCTCTGTTCAACTCTGCCTTTAGTTAGCGCACACATGTCTCATTCTTTTCCCTTGTTCCTCTCTTTAATGTCTTCAAATTGTGTCCGTTTAAAAATGTTTTTATTTTTTTTACAACTCTCTCTTTCTCTATTTCAAACTATTCTAAAACTTCCTGAGAAAGGACTCACTTCACCTCTTTATCTCTCACCTACCTGCTGTGTTTCACAGTGACTGTACAGCCACCAGGTTCCTCACACACCCGCAATAAATGGAGAAAAACATCTCCCTGTCCTTGTTTTTTTCTCTTCAGAGTGTGCTCGGGGAGGGAGGGGGGCACAACTGCCTCCTTGCCCATGACTTCCACAAAGCATTGCTTGTTCTGTCCATGTAGTTTAGTGTATCAAGCTTTTAGTGAATCACATGGGAAGAAGCAGACAGAAAGTTTGGAGCAGCAGAGTTTGGCAGTGAGTTTGGTCAAATATAGATATAAAAATAAATGTGTTGTGCTCTTGTTTGCAGAGGAGCTCCCTTCTCAATTTAAAATGCCTTAAAGTCTGCCTTCATTTACAGACTACAGTTAAGACGACTTTGTATGGTCCAGGTGAAGCAACTTGCCAATCGTTTTCATAACAGTTGTCACATCTTCTCACGCTGGTGGGGAAAGATGAAACCATGTCACATTCTACCAACAAACTTGAAATATAGAACTGTGTGTGAGAATTCTTGCCTCCGTCTATAACAGCAACAATGGACAATGCAGCAGCAGAGCGACTTTCTCAGGGTGACTCTTCACTCTTCACTCTTCAAGTGGCAGCCTCCATGTACAAACCTTAACATTAATGATAATAATGCTATCAGTATCTTTAATTTTGTTTATTGTGCGTGGGGCCATGGGTAGGGAGACAAAGCAAAAACGGAAAGAAACTGAAATGATTTGAGAGCCGGTGGATTATTCACACGATATTTTTTCGAACGTGTATACCGGTATACAACATAAGTATATAGTTATTAAAATGACAACTGTGTCAATAAAACTAACAAAAACCCATTCACATAGCCCTTTCTATACGCCTGTAAAGATCATTATTATTAAAAGTCAGCATCCTGTTTGTTTTTTACAGACGGTGAAAAGAGAAAGAAAATATTTCCTGACTAAAACTTCTCATAATTAAATGCCAGAGGGAATTTCAGTACCATCCACCAACCTCATCTCCTGTCTGGCAAACACTCTCATCCTCAGTTACAAACATTTAGCAACTTTATGCAGTTTTTTCTCCTCTGCTTTCCTTTCCTCGACTTGAATCAACAAAGAAATCAGCTGTGCAGAGCTGAGGCAACGCTGCCCCTGCCCCTCTTCCTGTACCAAGAAAAGCTCAGGAACTCTCCGCTTTGTGTGTGTGTGTGTGTGTGTGTGTGTCGTGATGCCATAAAATTCCATAAAACCCCCTCCACAGCGCAAAAAAGTGTTTCTCTCGCCTGAGGTGGTTTTTGCCAAAATGGGATATGGGAACGCCTTTACCAAATCACTTCTAACGTAGCGAATATTTAACTCAAGTGACTGATCAGCCATTTCCACAGTCGGCGGCCCTTGCTGCGTGTTTTAGAATCATTGCATTAATTTGTCTTAGTCCTCAGACAGCCAATACTCGCTGACTTGAAAGAATATTTTTCCCAATTGAAGCAAATTCCTGAAGATCTCTCTCCATTTTTCTCTCGTAGACGATGCAGCGATGCGTAAACCGCAGCCTACACCGACAACTTCTGACGACGCACCGCTTTGCGTAGTTGGTGGCTTTTTGCAGGTGAGGAAACTCAGCAACATGTGTGTCAGATCTTTGGTCAGGTATACCACCCTGCTGATGTTTACTCCATCTTGTCACTTTTATTTCAGCGCGTAGATTATTATTACATAATTTATCACAGCTTTATGGCAGCTATAGTGTAGACAAACTTGCGTACATGACATTTGTCAAATAAATTGGTCAGGTATGACACAACCCAGGTTTCCACAGAAGTACTCCAGGTAGAATATTTGGAGTTATAAAAATTCTGAAACTACAATTATGTTTATATGATTTGGCCACAGTGGTGTGTTCCTCTTAACAAAAAAGATGTGTTAATGACATCTGCTTGTGGCTTGTGGTTACTGTTATCATAAGGAAACAAATATTCCAATAATGGTGTCGTCGTCAATTGACCGCCAAAACACAACAAAATGTTTTAAATAAAGCAGTGTCACAATAATTGTGATAATCGAATATGCCAAAGAGATGTTTTGTTGGTTATGCATCTCATTTTTGGTGTTCTGTATGGACTGTGCTGAATACACTAATGATGATGATCAGTCCACCACGTTGGTCCAAACTGAAATATCTCAACAAACAGTGGATTGATGGATGGCACCATTGTGCCTCACAGTACAGTGAAGTCATTTATTGAGTGGCAAGCCTGACTGTCTCACTGTAACTCTTCTATAGTCATTACATTAAATAAATGTTGGCGGTATGCTAGAAAAATGACGTCAGTTCACTTTGCATATACATCAGATCAAGAATTTAAAAAAAAGGTACAAAACACTGGAATATGTTTGCGTTCAATCGACAACCTTGCAAATTGATGAGCTATAGAGTTGGAACGGATGAATATTTTAAAATCGCATTCACGAATACATTGCATTCCTTCTATAAATATGCATGATTATCTGTTTTTAATTTGGGTCCTGGACAATGGGAAGGCAAAGAGGGTGCCTGTGTGTATGGTTCCACAACAGTGTGATAGAATTACAGCTGAAATGTGCCGATCATTATCTGTCGATGTTTCGTTGGCATGTAAGGGAAATTACACCAGATGACGAGATGCACCGGACCACAGAGGATGTTTCGGACTGTAAACAAACATAATTACAGCTGAGAAGTTAGCCCAGTGTTTTAATGGGCATTTGAGGTTTCGGATTGGCCTTTGAGCCAAACTCTTGTGCTTTTGATTAAATCTGGGCCAAGCTCCTGTGCTAAACAGCAGCACTACTGTGAACATACAATAAAATGTGTGCTGTGGCTCAAAATCCTGCACGTGTTCAGCTTTCTGTCTGCTGTGTTTTTGTGCTGTTCCTTTTACTGACGCAAAAGCAGCCTCAATGTACATTCACCTTCCAACAACGGTTAGTTAATGTCTTGACTGACACACGTAACAGGTCCTTTCATTATCTTCTCGGGTGTAAAAATGTGTGATGCATAGGCTCCATGTAACACTCGCACAGAGCCATTTCAGTGGTGAACTCGGTTGCAGCTGAGGAAGGTGAACACAAATGACTGTATACGTGAAAAACAAACCCCAACTTATTTCATATGGTGGTCAAGACTAGAGCTCCTCCACTGTGTTTCTTTAAGAGTTATTCTAAGTTTGTCACAGTGTTACTTGTCGTTCTTTTCGTGTATCATAAATTACAAATGACACGCAGGCTACATGTGACAAATGTCAGAATGGTTCCCTGCAGGGTTCAGAGGCAGAAACGACTTGTTGAACTCTCAGAATGACAGACAATCAGATGATCAGGTTGGGAAAAAAAGCAAAGTTTGTCAAAACATTTTTGGAAGAGAAAGTTTAAGTTTAAGTTCACAGACGGACATCCTGGTTTAAATTTGACCTACCATACTTTGCCGTAGCTGTGCACACTAACAGAATTATTAGAGACATGTGTGCGTTTTCGTGTAGTGATATATGCTATGGCAAAACTGTTGGCTTCTTGGTTTCTTGTTCCATAGGACCTATTTTTTATTGCGATGGGGGTGCGTTCTGAGACCTCAGGTTTTACTTTGGCCAGTACAACGTTATCATACTAACAGAACCAATGGCTGGAGCTGCAAAAATAAAACTCATCTTGTATTAGAGTATTCTTTTACTAACCTGACCATCAATAGGCTGAAAAAATTTTAAAAAATAAATAAATAAATAAATAAAAAAAATTAAAAAAATCGATAACAGAGCTGCAGCCGATTCAGTACTGCTGTCCTCACTAACACCCAGAAAGTGGATCACATCCCTCCAGTTCTGAGCTTTACACTGGCTCCTGTCGTGTCTGTTGACTACAGAATGCTACTGTTGGTCTATAAAGTACTTACTTACAATACATTTCGGACCTTCTGCTACATTATGAACCATCTCAGGTCGTCTGGTTCTGCTTTCTGTCCCCAGAGTCAAAACTAAAACATGGAGAAGCAGCGTTCAGGTTTTAAGCTCCATATATCTGGAACCAACTGCCAGAAACCTGCAGGTCCGCCGCATCGCTCACTCCTTTTAAATCAAGGCTGAGGACTTCCCCGTTTGCCGCTGCCTTCTATTAAATCATATAATTATTCATATCTTGCACTGCACTGGGACTTTTATTCTTGTCTTTTATACCTGTCTTTTTCTATTTTAGCTTGTTTTTATTTTTATTCTCTTGGATATTTAATCACTGTTTTAAATCGTATTTAAATGTCATTTTACAATGTGTTCCTTTTGCACTTTGTCTTGATGCTTTTAAGGTCTTTGTAAAGCACTTTGAATTGCCTTGTTGTTGAAATGTGCTATGTAAATAAACTTGCCTTAACTTGCCTATGAATGTTGCAAGATTTATATTCCAAATCCTGTCCCATACACACGTACGTGTGTGTGTGTGTGTGTGTGTGTGTGTCTGTGTGTGTGTGTGTGTGTGTGTGTGTGTGTGTCTGACTAATGTGGTATTGACAAGTGAGATTAGTGAGATTTAATGACACGTCAGGGCACCATTGTTTTGAAATAAGTCATGTTTGTTCATTTAAAAGTGTTACAAAATTGCATGTACATTATGTTATGATGTAGTGAGAAACTTAAAATTATATAATTATATTTAATAATTAATTAAACTCAGCAAATTTGATTATTGCTGTGATGAACTTTATATACTTGACGCACTCCAGCTGACAGTGATTGAATTACTGATGTCTTCATTCTTTATCGCATGTTCATAGTGCAAGCTTGTCATGAGATGGTCAGAAACGTAACGTTCACCGATTATTGCTGTTTTCTTTGTCATTAGTTTATAAATGTGTAGATATTATGGTAATTCTTATAAAAAAATAAATAAAACTAAAGTTTGCAGCAGCAAGGCATATACTCCTTTTCTTACACTTACCTACAGTTGAGGGAGGTGTGTAGGTAACTAAATACTGAAACCCAGTGATAGCAGGGTGTATATCCATGTCTTCTGTGACCACATTTTACAGGTGTTCAGCGGGGCATTACGAGCATTTGACAAACTTTACAGCAGTAAAGTTCTTTACTTCCTTTTTTTTATATCTGTTTTCACAT
>CALSBV010012168.1:3999476-4010905 GCA_943590825.1 Bovichtus diacanthus
AATTGATTAATTGATTAATTGATTAATTGATTAATTGATTAATTGATTAATTAATTGATTAATGAATGAATGAATGAATGCATGATGATTAATTAATTAATTAAATAAATAATAATCAAAATCGCAGGCTGTGACAGGACAAATCCACCTTAATTGTATGCACGTGTTAATAACTAAACTAAAACAAATAAACACTGACACAAATAACAAAGAAAACACATGGAAATTAGACTTGTGTAAACAAGGATATTATCAGACTTACTCATCAAAAGATGAATATTGACAAAATGACCATACTCGCAGTGATCATTCCCTGAGAGACCAAGTTAGACAAATATCAAATGGCCTGATGAAACTGGTTATTTGAACAGAATGGGTTTATTCAAGTTGGATGGAAAATCTGGCCGCGGTCCATGTCAACTGGAGCTCCGTTGGCGCTTGACGGATCGTCTACTAGTGTCTGAAACCTTGTCTGGCTAAATCCAAGAATTTCTGAAACTTTCAGAAGATAGGCAGGCTTTGAACTTCTCTCTCAAGCTCTCTTTTTGGCTCTCTTCCACCAATTTGTTGTGGCCACTACGCTACAAGTAGTAGCTGTTGGAGGAAAAAGTCAGCGTCTGGGCCAAAGTAAATTTGCAACTTCTCTTCCAAACACCGTAACTTCAGTACAATTGTGAAATTATTTGAGTCTTAGCAGGTTAAAAAAAAAGAATTAACTTTAGTGAACTCTTTTACAGAAAAGAGGAAGAGTTAGACCCAGGAAAAGCTCCCTCACCAGTCCGACGAGTGGACAGCGAAACATTTGATTTATACTTCTATACTCTGCTCCTCATTGGTGGAGATTGGGGGAAAGGACTATATTCCTCCTCCCATTTCTCTTACATAACTCTCTTGTGTTTCTAAAATGTTAACATGTGCATCACATGTAAGGTGATCTCAGCCCCCTGGTTAGCTGTTGCTGACTTCAGCATCCTCGAGATCTCCTACGCCAGGCCAGACCTACTCGCATCCCCGGCGCTTGGCCATGCCTGTCCATATTAGGCATTTTTTATTGGCCAGGTGTTAATTTCTGCTGACATGGATATTTCCGTGTAACTGGGGGCTTTCTATAGTGAGTTTCTGGTATTTTTCTACTCTGACCTCATCATTTTCAGCACATGTAAGAACAGACACAATCTCTACTTTAACACTAGAAATGGATACAATCAATATGCTCAATACTTGTGATTAACCTTATTACATTATATTGTTTTAAAACACATTGGAGGAAAGTTTACTAGAACATTTTCCCCCTTTGTGACTTACTGGTCACATACCATTCCCGCGTGAAGGACAAGAAGTATCTGTCCTGTGGCATCAGCAAGCCTGAGGATAAAGCCTGATGACAGGTTCAAACACATGCATCTAAAATTACCCCAAGTATGTAGGCAACATAGATAACATCATATAAGACCTTTACTCTCATGCTCATACTTTACTCAAAAAACAATAATCGTATGATCACACATTGTGCAAAAACATCACTATGCGGGGGGCTACACTTGGCTAAAAATGGTTTGAGCAAGCTAATGATATTAAAACCAAGTCTAAGTATGGGAATTATGGAGCCAGCATTGGTACACTTTACGTTATGTGTTCCTTTAAATACAGAGTTAAATATGAATGACATTCAGTGTGTAGCATCTCACAACATCCAGTGTGTGGTATAGCATGACATTCAGTGCATGCAATAATATAATACTCAGTGTGTGGTATAATGTTTCACTTAGGATTATAGTGCTTATTTTCACGTGGTTACAATGAGCAATCAGTCAATATTCTACCTAAACCTGAATCTTCTATGCAAGTCATCTGTTGTGACCTGGAGTTTTTAACCCTTTAACCTTAGCGTTTTGACCCTTCAATACAACATTATACTTTATAAATATACAAGACATCTATTGTTATGTGTAGGTGTTTTAGAAACCTCTTCAGGTGTTAAAAATAACTGGCACCAGTACACTGTCCTGGTGAATTCCTCTTCTTCTTCTGGGGCTCTTCCATGTGTGCCAATTTAGTCTCTAGTTCAATTATGGAGGGGTGTGGGGTTTTCTTTGCGGACAGATGTGCCAGAGAGTCCAAAGTTCATAGTAGGTGTGGGGGCATGTTGGAAGGATGGACATGTCAAAGGGCCCATAGTTCAACATGTCAGAGTATGGGGAGCAAAACGTAGGCCAATTCCACGCAGACGTTGGTAGCCGTCAATTATGTCATGGCTTTTCTGCAGGCGTTGGACAAGACAGTCCCTGTCTTGTGTCATCTTCTCTAACTGGGTTTTTAGCTGTTGGTACAAGTAATGGTGCATGTCCCTGACTCATTGATTTGACCGTCATCTGAGCTCTCTACTTCCGGTGAGCCGCAGCTGATTGGCTTTTTGCAGTGGTAGATCAGCTACTATGCGCTGAAACTCCCAGTGTTATGTCAGCCAATAGGCCAGGGTCTCCGGTGTCGACACCTGGATTGGTATCCTTGGTGCCATTCTCTGCCGGTCTCCCTGAAGGCGCAGGTTGGGGCCCCTGGCTGGGATCCTCTTCCAGAGGCCAACACCAGGCGGCTATTTTAGACTAATAATCCTCAGAGTCCTTTGTGGCTTAACTTCTTGAAGTGAGGTGGGTGCCTGACGTGGCTCTCGACTCCCAGGTTGAATATGAGGGTACATGTTGCTGAGCTGGCGTCTCTTCCTGAAGCAGTTGATACAGCAACAAAGACATCTGTGGAGGTGGAGCTGCAATAACTCCCAGAGGAGGTGCACTCTGGCCTGGAGCCACAAATCCCCATGTTCCCAGTTGCTGGCGAGCTGCAAATCCTGAGGTTCCTGTGTGCTGTGCTACCCATCCTGGTTCTGCTGGTCCTGCTGCTGTTGAACTCTGTTGACCTAGACCCTCGCCCCCAGGTCATGGACCATATCCCTGTTGGTGCCACTGGTTCACGGTTGGAGGTGACCTGTAGAGTTCTTGGGGAGAGAACCCTACTCTTGATCCCATTTGTGCAGGATCAATGGGGGTCAGTTGAAGCTTATACTGTGGGTGTACTTAGGGTCTGTCTTTCTTGGTGTGAAGCCCAATCATATCCTGGACCCTCTGCCATGACTTATCTATTCATGATAACACAACATGTCGTTAGTTTACAAAGTGACCCTTGGCATAGTCCATATATCTTTCAAGTTTACCACCCCCGGTATAAACCTCAAGTTTGTCTGCATATAAGTTGTAACTGTATTTACATTTACCAGAAAGCTGTTTTGCCCCTTTCTGTCTATGCCTCACTATTGTAGAATGAGTGGTGAATATTATGTCATGCACTTCTCTGAAGGTAATAATTTCTACCCTAGCTTTGGTGAATTATGGCATGCAAAGTCCTTTTTCCAACTGTACCATGGAGTAGTTGTATTGAAATTATACGTTACTGCGCTGCAAGAGGAGGAATCTTGCCAATGTATAGTTTTCTGTTTGCCAACAGAACGATTTTTTGGGATCAAAGTTGATTTTTTTTGTTTGTTTCTAAAATGTTAACATGTGCATCACATGTAAGATGAACTCAGCTCCCTGGTTAGCTGTTGCTGACTTCAGCATCCCTGAGATCCTCTACACCAGGCCAGACCTGCTTGCATCCCCGGCGCTCGGCCATAACGGGCATATTAGGCATTTTTAATTGGCCAGGTGTTCATCTCTGCTGACATGGATATTTCCGTGTAACTGGGGGCTTTCTATAGTGAGTTTCTGGTATTTTTCTACTCTGAACTCATCATTTTCAGCACATGTAAGAACAGACACAATCTTTACTTTAACACTGTATTGTTTTTTGTAACACACGATACAATCAATATGCTGAATACTTGTGATTAACCTGATCACATATTGTTTTATAACACAGAGCATTTACTGGAAGACAGTTTACTACAACATAGTGTAGCGATCTACTGCACACTTTTGGAACTTGGCCTCAAGTGGACAGTATAAACAGAACTGCTACACATCCGTGGTGTCCACAGCTGTCCACATACTCATGCTTGGAAGTATAACCAAGGCTTTACTGAGTAAGTGATAAAGTTAAACCATTGGTTGGTAAAGTGTTGGGTTTTCTGCATTGGCCGTTGCTCTTCCAAAATTAATAGGTGCGACAGTGTTTGGCGTTTATTTCCCTCAACTGCAGCGGGCACCAGGCCTTTATTTGAAGCAGGTTTGTATTAGAGACAAGCCTCTATTTCTAAGTAAGTATATTTGGTCATACATCGTATAAAGCTTCCATCTCTTCTGATCTGCCCCTGTTTGTCCTGGTAAATTATACTTCTTGTAACCGTTTCAACTTAAAAGCCCTGTACCATTTCAGTGTATAGTGTCCTTTCATTTCCAAGACTTTTATTGTGAAACATTTGCAGGGGCTAGTTGTGGAAAATTCAGTGACTTGCATGGTTCCCAGCACAGTACTTCAAACATAGATATTTTCATGGTGTGGCACTTGTATGTTACCCAAAATAGAGTCTAGCTGGGACATTATCATACACCCACAGTGAATGAAATAGTACAATAACACTTTAGATGAGTAATTCAGAACAACAGAGTGTTGAAAAAAGCATGGTTATATTGTTGAATGTATTCAATTAAAGTGATGGAAATGTACATTATGTACTCTTGAAACTATATCTTTTTTATTTTCAGTAATCCACAGTTTTTTGAGATAATCACTTTCCGGTCTGCAACACTGGCTGTAAGGCAACTCCATGTTTGTTCTCGTCACACTCAGCATCACTCCTGTCTTCTTCTCTGAGGTTCTGTGTGCCTGGATCCACAGGTGACACAGTGACAATACGTTTCACTTTGAAAATGTCCCACCTCTCAGGCAACAGGCTGTGATTGAACATGAACAGAGCCAGCAAGGAAAAAACTAAGGTGGTTACCAAAGTGCAGACCATGCAGACTGTCCTGACAGGGGACTTTTGGACGTAGACACCATCTTCCAAAGTGCAACCAGGAAGATGAAGAACCACAGGAAGACCTAAAATGTTCTCCCCGAACAAAATCCTTAAAGTCATTCCTATGATGTAACCCATCATGGCACCGTAACCATTTGTCACTTTAAAGAAGAGCACAGCGACCAGATGGGGGAATATAAGAGTGTAGGAGGCGTCTGCACCGAGAATCCAGAGGACCAGGGGGCTGTTGGTGTAGAACGTTATGGATGTCCCAACCAGACCCACCACCACCACTGTGACCCGAATCACCCATTGCATTTCTTTGTCTGATGCCTAGGAACATGGAGTCAGACAAAAGGAGACACTTTCTTATTCATTCATGTACCTTTGCTTTACAAAATAGATTGATTTGGATTTGATGTTGGATCTACTTTTTTAGTTTGCAACAACTGTGCATCCTAACTCATCTCTAGAGACACATTTAGCCTCTGAGCTGCCACCATCAACATCTTGTATGCTTTACCTGTTTACGCAGGATATTTTTGTAGATGTTTGAAGAGAAAATAGTAGTTGCAGACAACAGGCTAGAGTCTGTGGATGACATGACGGCAGCGGCTACAGCTCCGATTCCAATGATTGAGATGTAAGATGGAGTGAGGTATTGTAGAGTCAGGGGCAGGACCAAACTATGCTCACCACGAACATATGGAGACGGAGAACCGTACAGCGTCTGGTTCCAGTCTGGACAAGAGAAATAATCATAATAATTCACTGTAAAATTTCCTCACCAGAATATTGCCCATAGGGGGCAGTGGAACACGCTGTATGAACAACAGTGACATAATACTGTATGTCCTACTTCATAAGGCTGTGATGGCAAACATGTTACCAAATAGTTGCTTATTTACATATTCAGCGACATTAGCATTAATTAAAAATTGTATTTTTGGGTTACCTAATTAAAATTCCTGAGGAAAATATCCAATCTCTTTAGCAACTAAATGTTCACCAGCTAATCGCTAAGTTTTGCAGCATTTGTACTGCATGGTACGGCACGGCTCTACCTAACTCAAATCGCTCTTTTTTTTGGTTTCCATTAGCAAAAGTCGTGGAAAGTTCCTGGTTCTTTGTTTTTGGTTCCACCTCGCTTGAGAATACAAGTGCGCTGAGCGTCACTAGCACAACACAGGACATCTTGCACCAACCCGCCATTTTTGGATAGAGAAAAGACTTGGTACAAAAAGTGAGTGTAACCATGCAGTGCAAATTAGGCATAAGTCTGGTGAAAATGTTATATATATATTTATATAAATCTTAATACACAGGCTGCAACAACCAATCAACAACGTGTAAAAAAATGACAGGAACCCATTTCCATTCAATAATCAAAATTCATATATAAAATGGGGGAAATAAATGGAAGGTCGACACAAAATAAATACAAATACTATTAATCCCAAAGATAATAATAATGTTATACTGTGTTCAGCTCTAATTGCAGATTTGCATCAGAGTTCATCTATAATTAAAAATTTCACTTACACTAATATGTAAAAAAGCTAACTAACTCACAACAAAGAGACAATCCTACATTAAACAGGTTTCCAGTGCCTGAATCTTTTGCTCAAGACAAGCATCATTTTTTATAGTGTCCCAATATGAAAACGCTTTAAATCAATAGGATGAAAAATTCTCTCGATTAACTTTCAACAATAATTGTATATGTTTTGCCTTAAACCATAATTAACAATAGATAACAATTTAGGAAGTCCTTTTTGGCTCAATGTGTTCCAGGACAAAACAGGGGCAATATTTCACCTCGACTACTGGGTCAATACAATCTAAATTCATCAATCATCAAAACCGTCAGTTATAAAAAAACAAAAAAAAACTATAGTAGGTTAACCTGTTTATATTTCACTTGTAGTAGTGTGCCATATTTATTGTATTCTAGTGTATTCTTTATACTGTGTATTGTATTCTACAGCTATATTTCTCTCTCTTCTAGTATTGATATATTTACTGTGTATTTTTTACTCCTGTCAGTCAGTTCATTAGACCAGACTAATGAAACTCTGAGACCCGGTCTAAACATCACTGCTATCTTGTAATCTCTGTGTGTTTACTGTGGTACTGGGGCGGTATGGTCCGTGTATAATGTTACATGTTTTGATAGCGACTTGTGTTTTTGTTTCGTCCTCCGCATGGACATATTAATGCTTCCCTAGGGAGGAGCAAGCAGCCGCCCTGGCTGCGTCTGCCCGAGTCAGGCAGCTGTACCTCCCTCTGTACTGAGGCAGACTGCAGCTACACTGACTCACTATCACCTCTAGAGGAACAAGTGGTATTACAGCCTGGACGCAGCGCAGCTAGCTGTTAGCTGCTAACTTCAGTAGATATCTCTGCAACACAACACACAGACGTCTTTGACTTAACGTCAACACTGTTACCTCTTCACACTCTGTTGATAATGTGAGTTCATTGTTTAACGCTTTAAGTTTAAATTCTGGCATATCTTACACATTGCACCTTTAAAGGGCTGTCATTTCTAACCTAATTCCTACCTGTGGAGGCTGCGATAGCCCCAACCAAGACAGGGGGGATTCCCAGTATGGCAATGGCAAAAGCGGCAGCGTAGCAGGTGAACTGGGCTGTTCGTGATGAGGAGGCAGACAGCGTCCTCTGGTGGAAGCTCTGAAATGAAACACTACCAAGACCCTGGAAAAAAAGAGCACAAGGAGAGGAGGAAGCTGCATGTTGAGGAGCAGAAAAGAATGAAACTGCATACTGCACAGAAAAGTAAAAATATTTCTTGTGATTCAAGGCTACACTCTTCCCATGATGCATTGGGTAAAAGCCCACTTTAGTTAGTCCCTGTTGAAACACTTACAAGAGTGTCTTGACCAGGTGCATCACTGTCTGGTATGGGAACTGCAACAACTTAGACCACAATGGACAGTACAATGGATAGTGAAGTCAGCCGTTTTAAAATATACCATTTACACTAAACACTGCACAAACAGGCTTCCGGGATCAAGCATGTACGCTTTCTTTTATTAAAATATTATATATAAATATATATATATATATATATATATATTACACAGGCAAATTTTGAGCGTAAAACACTTTCCTGCATTATTGTTATTATGCACCATTATGTGCTTGTTCTTCACAAATTTACAGTGGAAATTTATTTATGTAAAAGCAAACAAAAAATAAAGGCGCCAGGTTACAATTCACTCCTGACAATCAACTTTTGTCATTCAATATTATCCCCGCTGAGTCAACACACATGATGATTTACTCTTATGTCCTCTTTTGTGTCTTGTTTTTTGCGGGAAGTAACCTCTTTAATTGTGCATCCAGCCAGCTATTCGCATCAATGATATATTTTCATTTTAATGAATATATATATCTGTTATATGTATACATTTTGGTCAAAACCGATTAACGGATTACTTGAATGGCATAGCCTAGGACGAAGAATCTGACAAGATGTTTATAGGCACTGTAGTGACACTGCAGTACTGAAAAACGCATGTATATGCAGCAGGTCAGTATTCAGATTTCGCCCCTAGCTTAGTAATAAGTGATATGGACGATACAAGACGATCGATAAGTGATACACAACGCTGGACTGACAGATCCGAGCCACGGGCTGTTAGTTAGCTGAAGTGTAACGGTGAGTCACGCATGCAATTTAACTGCCGACAATATGTTCAAGTCTACATATGTTCGAGTCTACACGCTAATTGAAAGTAGTAGTCTTTGTCTGTGAAAAAAAACCCACATATTTTTTCATTATAGCGCTTATGCGTCTGAATCTTAAAAAGAGTCAAAAGTTGTGGAAACGGACTCATCTAGACTTCAAGCCCCATTTGGACTGGAATTACTTTTACAGGGTGTTTACAAACAACATCCTGTCTTTTTGCAATGGTTTCAATATCGTCGGTAAGGAAGAGTTGAATTGCACCAATCAATATTAAAAAAAAATAAAGGTTTTGGTTTGAGAGTATTATTATCATGTTTTGCCTGTATTATATAGTACAGCCAATATAGACATGAAAGGGGGAGAGAGGGGACGACATGCAGCAGTAAGGACTCAGCCTTTGCTACATTGGGCTCCACTAAGCGAGCTACTTGACGCCCCAGTCAATATTTATTCCTCACTTCCTTCCTTTCTTTGACTACAAGGATACGTTGCTATGTGCAATGATTTTCCTTCTTCCGCTTCTTTCCCTTGTCTTTAGTCATGCACATAAAAAGTTGATTAGAACATGACATCATGTCTACAATGCCAACAAATTGGGTTTCTCTAATCTCCTACCTAAATGACATTAACAGGGTTTCTTATTACCTGACATTGAATAATAACGTGCACGTAAAGGCGTTGATGGTGGCTTGTCTGCCCCACTGATATAGCTGTACATAGCTGACATGTAGCTGTGCTCTGAGCTTATGGGTGGAAGCAGGAAATTCTGATACTGATGAATATTGAGCTTACAATCATTAAGAAGTCATCGATCCACATCCAGACTCTGTCCTGCTCCAGAGTGCCGATCCAGGGTTCTTGGAACGTGTGGTTGAAAGCAGTCCAAGCAATGTTTGTAGATGCGGGGTTGAGCAGCAGGAAGGGAATACACAACCACTGCAAAGAGATATCAGACTGAATTTAGCACAACAAGATAGGTTTTTTGTCAGATGTTAAAATACAAATATGACCTAACATTCAATCCGTTGTGTTTGCACACCAAAGCTAACATTGTTTGCCATGGATGGTTTTAGAAGTCTTGATTTTCTGCAGGTTTTTTCCCTTTTGCTGTGAACTCTGTATTAAAAGGATTTTTATTGCAGGATTAACTTGAGAAGTTTTTTGAAGATGACGTTCCTTCCATGCTGCTTATCGCTGCTCAGGTTTAACTGGATTGTGGTAACGTTTTAAGATTTTCTTTTACCTTCAAGGCAGACAGGAAACATGGGGAGAAAGCGAGAGGGATGGACATGCAACAAAGGTTTCAACTGAGAACATTTCAATGACATGACTAGTAGGCCACGGACACTTCCCAGGATTGCAGCAATTGTTTTGGTTGTTTGTGACATGTGTTCCCAGTCATTTCAATGCCTCAAACTGGGCTCCACATGATCAAGTCTATCTCAAAGCAGTTCAGCAGCTTCAGTTTTTTTGCTCAGAAATGAGTAACAACACTGCTTGAGAGCTCCATTTCATTATGGAAAATTTGGACTTGTGTGCAAACTTCTTAGAGGGATAGTTTGAATGTTTTGAAATGGGGTTGTATGGGGTACGTTTTTACGGCAAGGTGAAGCGGTGAAAATATTCTAAATATAGCTTACAGTTCAACTTATTTCTTTTGTTGGGCCTTTCTTCAGGTGGCTAAAATAAGTTTTGCTAACGGCCCCGTCCACAGCAGTAAATAGCTCAGCTTCTGTGCTGTAACGCCTGTTTATTTCTTCAAAATGGGAGCATGCCGACCGCCATGTAGTGTAGGTAATACACTGACCATGAATAAGTACCTCATACAATCCCACTTCAAAACATCCAAAAGACTGGCACTCCACACAACATTTTATCCATTTACTTGGCATTAGACAACATTTTCTTTTGCTCTTTGTGTAGCACTACAGCTCCACCAATTACAAAATTATAACCCACAACTATTCTGAAAATAAATAATACAGTTTGTCCTCAGAAGTTAAAAGAACATTTTAATAGACATTAAATAAAATAAACAAAAACAAAGGTAGTGCTTGTAAAATGGGAGAAATACTTTGAAGATTTACTTTCAAGAGAAAAAATGACCCCCCCCCCCCCCCAATGACATGTGTGATACAACATTTGAGTTGGAGTTGGTAATGAATGAACTGGATTCACACATTTGGACACAGATAATGCAGATGATGTACGTCTTTAAAATGAAAATGTGCTAATGTACAAGGCATTGCGACTCACCAAACTGAGGAAAACTAGGCAGAGCTGGATAACATCGGTGTAGGCCACTGAATATAGGCCTCCTAGCAAAGTGTAGATGATGGCCACAGCTGATGAAATCCAAACAGAGTAGGCATAGGGCAGGTCCAGTATCACAGTCATAGTTATTCCTGTTAAACAAACCCACAAACACAGACGTTGAAATGCTTTCATTGCCTCCACTAAAATTCATTCACGAAAATGTGTAGTTTTACATGGTAGGTATATATGTTTACCTAAGCTAAGCAAAGTACAGGACACCCACAGCACTTCCCCCAGCAGACAAGGAAGCACCAGAGCACCGCTGAGTACTTTGCCATACTTTATCTGGAATGGGTCCATCATGGAGACATACTTCATATCCCTCATTGGCTTTGCAAAGAAAAGACCACCTTGTGCAGGGGATGAGATATTAAGCATTATATTGTATTTACTCTTTATTTGTGTCGCAAAGTTTGCATTATTTGATGCTGTGGGCAGTGTGTAATG
>CALSBV010012168.1:4110905-4132047 GCA_943590825.1 Bovichtus diacanthus
TTTTTTTTTTTTGCTTAAAGCGTGCAACCTCAGCAATAGGAACAAGTGTGAACACAAAAACGACATCTATTGAAATGTAGTTATACGATGAGAATGATCTGTTTTTAATTTAATTTAATTCCACTCAAACCACAAAAAAACAGTCATTTAACTCACCTTGATGGAGCTGAATACAAAGTGCAGCCACAACAACCAGCAGGAGGGTGCAGCTTTTCCGTGACGAGGACATTTCTTTCTGGGGGCAAACAAGTCCAGAGATCCAGAGAGAGGAGAGCAGGCTGAAGAGAGAAGAGTAAAGAGCTGCTGTGAGCCTCTTCCCCTTTTATAGGCAGTGGGTTTTCCCAAAGTCCATGCTTTTTCCCGTCAAGCCAAACCTGAAACACACTCTGGAATTTCCACACTCACTCTGGAGACACACTGGAATGTGCTCAGCGCTCCTTTCTCAGACAAGGAACGGAAAGGGAAAACAATTATGAAGAAACTGGCGCAACATACTCACATGATTAAAGTTTGATGATGTATTTTGACCCGTTCAAACTAACTGTATCGTCCAGCAGGAATGAATGATGAATGTTCTTCTTCTCACCGGAAGTGAAACTTTGGGTGTTATCGAACAAGACGAGGGGGCAAGGTTTGCTGTATCAGCAGAACTCCGTGTTGTGTATTTATTCTGCATATGTAGATGGGAAAAGCTGTTATTATAGCGAGGCTTTATTCGTTTCTTATTGTTCTGAATAATGAATACTGTGTATGAATGTTTGCCGCCGTAAACGGACTGAAAACTAGAAGAACTAGAACAACTTTCTTCTGAGTCTTCAACATTCTTCAGGCGTGTTAGCTGTTACTGGAAACCACAAAAACATGATGACACACTGGGCGGTCATGGTGGGTAAGTGCGGGGGGAGAGGGGGAGGGCACAGAATACCAGCACCTGTTCTATGGAACACACTGAAACACTTTCACTGCGGCGATGGTTTCAAACACATCATGAATCCGCTGCTGTTTCGGTTGTGTATTTACGGGTGTGTTTGTGTCGCGTATACAGTACATGTCGTGACAAGTTTCATCCCAGTCATGACTGAACAACTCGCAGCGTGCGTAGAGTTCACGTTCCCATGGCCCACACATTACACACTGTTCTCAATAGATAAAGTCTGTCACTCCATGATTGCTTCGCCAGGAGCTGTTATTGCAGCATTGAACACATTTCAAGTTAAGAAGGTGCCACATGCTGAAAGTGTTGTATTTTACATGCAAAGGAGTCAAAGCATCTACACACCTATTTTAATTGCAAACGCAGTTGATTGATCAGTCAGCACACTTGTGTTTAGTGCCGCAACACACTGAAGAATATCACAAGGCATTATGAGACCGTGCTTACCTTTTTTTGCACGTGTTTGTTCATATGTCAAGAGGAAAGAAGAACCTAGAGACATGGCGTGGAGATGAAAACATGGCACAATGACAAATGTAAAGAAATAAAGAAACAAGGACGCATATCTGTAAATGCCATGGGTCAACCCAGCAGATAACTATTGAACTCTGTACAATAAAGTATGACTTGAATATAATGTGCAGTAGATTAAACCGATACCACCTCATTGCAGACTCCAGGAGGTCACTGCGCCTGTGCGGCTGCTCACCAACAAATAGCTACTGTCCGGCACAAAGCTCCCCGTAAATACTCTTATTTTTATACACGCGTATTCGCATTGTACGTTCAGATCTGTGTGTGTACGGATTAAACAAGTTGGAGGTGTTAATTGTTACACTTTAGAGGCGCTGGAACGCATATTTTTGAACGTAGGACCGAACCAGGCTAGCTCTTTTCCCGTCGCTACCAGTCTTTTGCTAAGCTAAGCTAAGCTAAGCTAATCTCCGAGCCCGAGCTTCATGTTAATCGTACTGATACAAGCAAAAGAGAATGGGGTGGATGTCGTGGAGAAGACAAAGAACAACCGGTAAGATGAAGACGACAGCGTACGCTAGCCATGCTTCGTGAAATAAAAAGTCTTAGTGTAGCAGGAGGGAAAAAACTTTGACAGTCATTTTTTGCCAGTTTAGAAGGATTAAAATGGCTTCTTTAATGGCTTTATTTCACAGGACACAGCGGGACAAATCCATTTCCTACAAGGCCAGCAGCGTCTTCCTGGGGCCAGAGCAACTTGAGCTGATACAAGTTTTTTTTCTGTGGTCGGGTTTTTTTTGTTTTTTTTAACCTGTAAACAAAAAGAGATTGCAAATGACTCGCATGATTCAAAACAATATGCAACAAAAGCGTAAGGAGACTTTTGCAGCCTGCACTCTGACCACGGAAGCTGAGGTCTGTGGCAAATTCTCTGCCATTACCAACGGATTCAGAAGAAGCCTTCACAGCTGCACCCTGCAGTCCAACAGAGTGTGTGATTGCAGCAAAGAAAAGAAATGACGTACGGCTTCACCACCTCATTAGGTCTCTCTGATGTCACTATTTGACTCCCTCGTCTCTACTGTCGCTGCAGTTTCTTGGTCGATGATAGAATACGATGGAAGTCATACTTTAGTTTACTTGAAGGCCTCTTTTTTTATTTTTAGCCAACCTGTGTACGGCACATTGCAGGTTTCAGATCATCACGTGGAGAGAACTGCAAAGTCATCAGACTCGGAGCTTGTAAACCAAAGATAGTTTCTGAATCTGCTTTTGTGAACTACATTTTATATCTCGTATGTTATCTCTTTAATGAAATGAAGACTTTGAGGCGTGACCTTCTTCAAGAGATTGCCTGGCAGTAGCTTTATTTATTTATTCACTTGGCACATAGACAAGCCTTAGGCAAGTATTCTGCACTGCATGCTTCCTGTTAGACCTTGAGCAAACATTTTCTACACAAAAAGAAAATGTCCATCAGGCCTAACATCACTTTTGCTGTAAAGAAAACAAATGCTGTCAAGTGATCCACACGGTCATCCGATACACAGTCAGTCCTGCAGATCTCTCACTCTAATGCAAATGAAACATGGACACACACACGCACCTACAAAAGCATGTTTTCTAATTACTGAATAATGTGCACCAGATTTCATTATCTATATTCTATCAGTGTTTGACTGCAGCTGTACTGCAGAAAGAAACGACTACGTCACATAAATCATCGGGTAAGTTACATTAAAGGACAGGGTTAAACTTCCATACATTTTCAAATTAATGTAGTTAAAAAAATAAATGAAAATAAGTTATCAAACCACCAAAACAGGAGTGTGAGGGGTTGAACAGTTAAATGTAACGACTGTCCAAGGACAACTCGTACAATGTTATTAATTTACAGGTTTACTAGATGTGTCATGAATCTATGGTATATTTAAAATGATATTTTTCTTATCCTTTAACCCTCTCTTTAAAAGAGCGTTTGAACAGATTCACTTTTTTTTTTGCCAAGAGTAAGGCAAGAAAACAGATACCGCAGCATGTTTGTCTATGTACTATGAAGTTATAGCCAGGAGGCATTTAGCGTAGCTTAGCATAAAGAGTGGAAGCAGGAGGAGAGTCTTGAGGGTGGCCAGACGGCTCCGGATTGATATTGAACAGATATTCATGAGAGCAGTATCAATAGAGTGTATTTCAGGTGTATTTCCCAAAAAGTTTTCCTTTAAGCATTTTTTTCAATAGACTGGTCAGTGGGGTCTATTGAACATTGTGTAGTGTTGTCATGTTACCCTCTACCCCTGTTTTTGAAATATTTACATATATATATATATATATATATATATACATTGTGTATGCATGATTGTTGTGATTTCTGTAAAATCTTTGCAACTATTTAGATTTTTGATAACATATTTGGAGGCTTGTATATTGTAAGTGTATTGTTTTTGCCTCATCACTTGACTTTGGCGTCTGCAGGATGTAGTCAATGCCATGCCTAATATAGCTTATGGTGTTAATAAAGTTTTGGGAGCTTTTTAAAAATGTTTTCCCCCTTAAAACAGCTGAAAGCCACCATTTGAGGTCCCTGTGTGTGTGTGTATGGGCCCGGGGTCATTTGTGCCTCATGAACCGCTATGGCAAACGTTTTGACTTAGGCGTAATCAATATCAACGCTGGCTGCATGCGTCAGTTTGCTGGCTCGAGCCGTTGTATGGCAATGCTTCCACCTGTGCTTTTTTTCAAAGTAACTGCTGTGTCGTAACTTGGCAAACATGAGATAGGCTTTCTTTGCACACAGGGGAGCCTAAACATCAGGCCTTTTTTCCACATTTCAGCGCCAATTTTGGTCCGTAAACAATCCAGAGTGCAAAAGACAAAATGTGCGTGGGTTTAGCAGGCGGAGGCGCACACACGGTTCTCTCCGAAATCACAAAAGCCCTATCATGTACATTGAGTTTTGCATCGTTCACCATTTACATTCTACAATATCACATAAATATTATGGCAAGAGGAAGTAAGAATAAAACTCATTTCATTTGACAGAATATGTGTCGTCCACTAACCTGAAGATAGGCGGTTCAACCACCAAGACATGTTGAAGTGTCCTTGGGCAAGATAATGGAGGAGGTTCAAAATGCTCCCGAAGGCACAGCCACGAGTGTGAGTGTGTGTGTGTGTGTGAATGAGCATTAGATTCGATGACGAGCAGTTTGGCACCTCGAGTATGAATGTGTGTGTGAAAAGGTAAACGTTGGCATGTAGTACAAACGTACTTTTAGTGGTGGGAAGACTAGAAACGCGCTATATAAATACAAGTCCATGTACCACAAGTTAATGTGATTGAATAAACTTTTCATTTTTTCAGGATTTCCAGTGTTTCAACAACACTGACAGCAAAAAAAATAAAAAATGGGGGGACACACACATTATTATGTGTAGTGGAATTTCATGCTTCATGGAGAGAACTTTTCCCCACTCAAAAACAGCCTCTCCTCCCAGACTATTTAAAGGGTCAGTTCACCCGAGTTACTAATAAAGTTAGTATTATGTCAATAACTTCTCGTGGTATCTACTAATCCAGGTAGTTTGGGGTTTTTTTTGGCTATAGGTTTTGTGGGTTAGTGGATAAATGGAAATTCTTTTTCTTTTTTTTCTTTTTTTAAGATCATATAATTAGCTTTTTGCATTTTGCCTTTATTTGACAGAGGACAGTGTAGCAATGGCGTGAGAGCGAGGAAGAGATGTATGACATGAAACAAATTTCCCGAGACCAGCATCAAACCCGGGACGTTGCAGTTTAATGCCATGCGCTGAAACCAACCAGCTAACGAGGGCTCTCGGAATTTAATTTGTGATGCTTATACACTTTTCAATATTTATCATCTCCTTTCAGAATTAGTGCCAGATACAACCAGAGAAGCCCAGAAAACTCTTTCACACAACTTTCAACCTTAACAGTGCAGCGATCTGCCATGGGGGATCAATGAAATCGTGCAAAGTTCACGTACTGTGACTGCTTTTCTGTTGGATTTGTCCGATAAACACGTGAATCTGTGACTGCAGTTCATGTCCAGACTGGAGCCCGGCAACTTGCAGATACGATTGCAATAACGTCACAAATCAAACATCAAATTGTCTCTATCTTCTGTCTTCAATTGTTTTGCTTCTCTTGATGTATTACCTCGGTGACACCATCTTGTATCATCTCACTGCTTTCTTGCTGTAGATATAATTGTAATTGCTGTAATTCGTGTATATGTGAGTGTTTACTCATCGCACAGGTCTTTTGAATATTACAAACAAACTTACGTATCGACTGCAGCAAATCTGTTTCTTATCACTCCTTTGGCCCGCTGTAGTATATCTTATTGCAGAGCGCTGTTCACAGTAACTTATTCCTTTTCTAATTGAATGAGTTTTGGGAAAAATAGATGATGTCTGTGCCTCAACACCACTTTGGATTCAGTTAAAAGCAAAATCCAATGTTGTCAACAGACACGTCACTGAAGCAGCACCTTTCTGTAGATGTTGTGCAGTAGTGAGGGTAGATGATAACTTACGGCTCATAAGTCTTTTCCTATCTGCACACCATTTATTGCTCATGCATTGAGTTTTTTTGCACAGCAATCATCGTTCCGAGGAATACATTTGTTTTCTTTACACTCCGTATGCAGTGTTACACAATGTGCAAGAGTGATTTAGGGTCAGTGAGAGAAAGACTTGCAGGCTTGTTCTGTGGAAATGTCTCCGGGGGGGCCGCTCTGCTCCCTCTCTCCCTCAACACATGCTTGTTGGACGTAACTCGGGCGATTCCTGCCCAGACCCAGCTGGAGACACTTTCCACATGGTTACAAAACTTCAGGGAAAAAGAAACTACAAGTAGATGGCTGAGTGTTATACACAGCCTCAAAAGATAATGAAGGACAGCAGTGTTTAGAGTCTGCTGGGATGTTTACACTTCAAGGAACAAATTCATTGCTGAAGCATGAGTCATTGAGTGCTTTTCTCACAATAGTTTTATTTAAAATTGAACAAAATGTTTTTTAAAGTTGCAGACTATGACTGAAACTTTTGCACGGTATTGTACTGTACACTTGTGGATAATAAATGTGCTTTATTGGCTTGATTCGCCTCTAGTTCCCACCGATAAGAAACTAGCGACTTTGCCTGGAGGAGAGCAGGTGGCAGCTCCGGACACGGATCTCCAGTCAGCAATTGTAGCAACTCCAATTCAGCCAGCGCCGGGGGTCTGATCCTGGATGGCCCCGAACCTTCTGTCGCTGCCGTTACACAGGTTAGAGCCAGCACTGCCGGCGGCCACCAGCCCACTGTGATGCGTCACTGACTGACAAGTTATTTAGTTTTGTCGCGGGTGGGAACCAGCGTTACGGTATATTACTGCCACTTAGACCGCGGCCGCTGAGCCCCAGACAGCCTGTGTGTCACGACGTGTAAAAGTCAAGTCACATTGAAAGAATTTGTTTTTTTAACCCATATCCCAAAGAGATTTCACATTTTCTATTTTGTTTTAGTTATTTTTTTGAGTGATTTGTTTTCATACAGGCATTTAACATCCTCCATAATTTTGCCCCTCAGATTAGTCTGAGAGGGAAAATTAGGGAGTGTACCTTTAAATATTGAAATCGGCGACCCACAACCCAAAGAGAGTTCACATTGTGAGTGTGTTTGGGGGCCCCCTGGCAGCTGAGGGGCCCTACGCAAACACTTAGTTTACTCACGCCTCCGGATGCTCACATGTTTGTCCTGCCCTTGATATTTTACCCCTTTTCACCTTTTGCTTCACGTGTTGCACTCAAAGGGAATGCATGTCACTTTTTTGGAAAGTGGCTGCACTCAATTACATCCTACGCAGAAATGAATCTTGCAACGTGAAGCTGATGATGCTGAAGGGTAACTGAGTAAATCCAGTGGTGAAGGTGACCTGCTCACCCAGCGAGTCCTCCCTCCGGCTCAGGCCAGGCCCGCAAACAGGGACTGGGCAACCGACCAGTCCAGCAGATTCTGGTTAAAGCGCAGTGATGAGGCGCAGTTTGATTGGTCAGTTAAAGTAAGCGATATATCTGATAGTTCAAGTGGAATCCAGGGCGCGCAGGTACTTGAGGAATTTAAAAGTATCGATGAAGCCACAGGTGTTCCCGTGGGGCACGTGCGTACCATCCAGCGGCGGTGACCTCTGAGGGGCCCGTGGAGAGGGTAGGGAGCCGGCTGGGAGAGCTCTTTGATAGAGTCCGTATAGTCCTCCATGGTGTGTGAGCAATATTCCAGGTCTCCATCTTCTCTCTCGCTCTCCTGCATCTCGTTGATGGTAGGAAGTCTGTCCACTGTAGAGAGGAGGCACCTGGGCTTCATCCTGCAAAGAAACGCATGTCCTTTAATGTAGTTATTGTGATTTGAACATTAAAGGTGATTACCTCTTTTACATTAAAAGGGATATCCTGCGCTCCTGTGAGCCATTTCCTCATTGAGACTATAGCAGTAATGGCAGAGCGTAAAAAGTTCCTCCTAAATAGTGGCAAGTAGTTGGAATATTACATCCTCAGTGAAATTTACAAAATCAAGGGTGGCGTGTTTTTTTCACAACAAAAGAAAGTCTCCTTTTTAATATTTTTTTGGAGTTTTCATAGTAAGCTTTTTGGATATTTTTTTTAAGTTTTCTATGAATGGAGCAGTTTATTCATGGGAATTATTATTTTTAACAAAAACAATAACTGCTTATAAACTCAGCTCACTAAGCTCTAAATATTGTATCTATTTTGTACTATCATTGTTCACCATTTTACATAGTTCTTGTCCTGTATGTAAACCTATATAGAATATAAATAAGAACAAATAAAAATGTCCATTTTATTTCCTAAAATGTGGATCTGAATGTGTTTTCAGATCCCTCTTCATGCTGTCAGGAAGAACATTTTGGAGCAGAAACAAAATCCCGGTCGAGAAACTTTGAATAAAAATTTGATATTGGATTTAAAATAACAGAATTAGCCTAAAAATCAACAAAAAAAAAACAAATTCAACGGTCACTGTACATTGTCATATTGTACTACATTTATTTGATACATTTAGTTATTTTGGAGATTTAGATTAATACAAAATATAAATGAACTAATAAATACCCAGCAGTATATAAAGTCATTCAAAAGAGCTTCACCTTTACCGGCTGCAACATTAATGCACCAATAATTATAATCCAATAATTATATATATATATATATATATAATTTTTAATTCATTTAAAAAATGTTTTTATTATATACACATCTGAAATGTGCCACTCTGCATCATGACAACTTTTACTTTTGGTACTTGCCAATACTTGTGTACTTTTACTTTACTTGTACAGCAACAGAGTATTTCTACACTGTAGCATTATTACTTTTACTTAAATGAAAGATCTGAAAACTTCCTCCACCACTGCCTCAGTGTCCTCCAAAGCCCTCTTTCGGAATATTAAAAATGAAAAACATCCATTCCATCCAAACAGACTCACCTAGAAATGTCTCTGTGATTCTCCCTGATGATCGTTTTGTCTCGTCCTCCTCTGTGTCTTTCAGCCTTTCTTTCTGCCACTGCTCCCTTGTCTTCCTCTCTAATTTCACCCGCGATGACAGCAGTCCGTAGGTGTCAACAGTGCTCTTACTAAGGCTCTCAGCAAGTGCAGAACGTGTTACAGCAACAGGGAGGTGTGAATCTGTAAGTGCAGTCGGAGGATTAGCCAGGCCAGGAGAGCTTTTATAATACATTAGCCAAGACTAGGCTAACTGAGCCAATTATAGCCATCAGAGCACAGAGATAAAGGCATGCTGTAAAGGTGGATGTGGGTTGGGACGTACTGTACAACAGGAGGGACACAGGGGGTCAGAGGGGGACCAGGTGATCAGGGGGTGGGTCATCGGTGCGGAAATGTCATCATCTCACATCCAGATGGCTCGCAGCTGCAAAAGCTACGGCTGGAACTCTGCTTTTACTGATTTGGTTGAGGTTGTGGTTGAATACATTAGTCTATGAACTTCCTCCGTAAAGACGAGTCCACTAAACACTGTCATGACTTCACCGCAGAATGGGCTTTGTTCAAAGGCAGATGTGTCCGGGTCTGATGTGTGAAAATTATGTGAGTGACACACTGTGGCCTTCACGGTCACTTCATCTCAACACCATCATCAAAACACCAAATGAGGGAAAGACTGCGGCCTCCATGTATGACCAGCATGTAGTCATAGCCTCACAGGAAGAAGGATGGCGTTACAGTAAGGGATGCCGGTCATAGCTGAGTGAGACTCCTGATAGGAATACCGCCTAAGTGATTGTGGTTTCAACTTTCCATGTCTCACTTTGCTGTTACAGTTCCAGGAAAAAATGCAGATCAGGAAGTTAGAAATTGGAATATGTATTGGAATTTCTAGTGATTACAGGATGGGCCATACCACGGTGTAGAAATGTACAACAGTCAGTAACGTCAGTAAAAGTACAAAAGAGTAAGCATCAAATGCAATTCAGATTCCTATATAGTATTATATTATTGTATTATAATTATTAATGCATTAAGCTGTTCACTTTAATGTTCCAGCTGGTAAAATTGTTGAATTACTTTCTATACTACTGGGTAGCTTAACTATAATAATATATCATAATGTATTCGTTGATTTCTAGTTTGTATTAATAATCTACTTTTTCAAAATAAGTAATTCCTAAAGGTATCAAATAAATGTAGTGGGATGGAAGTATAAACTAGCAGAAAATGTATATATATATATATATGTATATATATATATGTATATATACGTATATATATATATATATATATACACGTATATATATATACAGTACCGGTATATATATATATATATATATACAGTATATATATATATATTGATTCATTTCCATATATTGCAATATATTACTCCAGTTTCTCTCCATTGTAATTCTTACTTTCTTATATAAGGTAAAATGTAATGTGTAAAAGATAATCCTAGTCATACAATAATGGTAATATGTTTAATATGGCAATTAGCCCTCATTAAAATGTGATTTACATCTGGACACAGTTAAGTTTGAATGAAAATAAATGGCATCACGAGTCTTAATGTGTGCAGCACTCTTTCTGTTCCTCAGACGGCTCCACCGAGAGCTGGCCTCAGGATCACACTGCTAACTATATGATGGTGTACACTAAGCTTGCATGCTAATGTGCTATTTGAGGCACAGTTCTTTGCCAACACAGGCAGACATAAACCCTAAGATTAAGGCCAGAGCTGAAAATAGAGGCCGACGTGATTAAGAATAGACTGCAAGGCTCAGGTGCTGCATGCATAAAGTAGGACTGAGGTGAGCTAATTGCACCATGTCCCCCCATCGATTGGTAGCCCACCTGGTGAATCTGGTTACTTTTTTTCCAGTAAATTGGTAGCCAGGTACGTAAAGGTAATCTTTGACAATGATTAAATGTAATGTTCCTTTACAAACATTACACAACATTTGGCAATTGGCATACAAATATGCATATACTGTACATTCTTTCCTGCTGTAGTTTAGCCTCCACGCTATAAATGCAGTGGCTGCATAGTTCCCCCAACTGGTCAGAAAGGACAACTACACACTTCCCCTCATCTGAGATGGGCTCCTGGTTAAATCCTGCAGAAACACAAACGATGTTGAAAAAAAAGCAGAAGCAAATAAGAGTCACAAGTTACAGAACCCCGTTATATTAGAAACATAGAAAATAACAAAATAACAGAGTATGAATCCATATTGTGACAGGCAGAAAAGGTCCATTTTACTTAATTTAACCCCAGCCTGAAGGTCTCCATGGCAATGAAAAGCTGGGAGCAATTATCTTTAAAAATGTTTTAAAAAAAACAAAAAAAACACTGCAACTGCCTGTGTAAAACACACAGCATTTAGTTATTCATTACAGGCATGTTTTGGATTTTGTTATTAAGTCAGATGACACAAATCATCGCCACATTCAACACATTGCTGTGTGTGTGTGTGTGTGTGTGTTTACTGGAACACACTGAACTGATTGTAAAGATGATATGACTGAGATTTCTTATTTTATTTCCCTGTGTTGGATTATAAAGATGTGCTTGGATGTGTGGATTCATCACCTTATGGTCGACTGTTAGAGACACGATGCAGCCCACATAACGCGTTGTTACCTGCCTTTTCTTCACTCGTCCTCTGGTGGGATCGGAGAGGCTGCAAGAGAAGCTCTTATCTGTACTTATCTGTAGTTGATCCTGGTCAGTGCGTGGGGTTATCCTCCAAGACCAGTGACTTAACAGAGAGAAATGTAAAACACAGAGCGACATAAGACACCTCTGACCTTACAGTGAAGGACAGAGCTCCGATCAAACAACCAAAACAGGTTTGTGTTTTAGTAAAAAGCTAAAAAAATAAATAAATAAATACGGCATCCTCCACAACTCCCGTAAGCGATAATGTGAAGGACGCAAGAAAAGAACAATAAAAGAAATGATTGTGTTTTCTTTTGCAAAACAACCTGCATACATCTGCAGAATGACACGCTGGTAGCTCCTGATAGTGTGTCTGTCTGTCTGTCTGTCTCTCTCTCTGGCAGGGCAGCTTGGGTTACAGATGAGAACTTGTGAAGGAAAATGTCCACGTACAATTACGCAATGAAAAAAAAGAACCACCCTGAAACTCCGGGATAATAAATGACTCTTTAATTTGTTCGGCAAGTTAAGAGAATGCAGATACTTTTCCCTTTTTGGTAAGAATACATTTGGGTTGAAATGTGTCCTGTGAGTGAAATGTTCCATCACTCTGTCTGTCCTGTGTCCTGTCTGTCCACATTCTTCACACAAAAGGAAGGTAAGCTTTGATCACAGTCCCAATTGCTCCAACCATCTGTGAAGCCAGAAGGAGAGACAGTTACTGTAGCTGCAGAACCTGGACATGTCCTCATGTCTTGCACAGAAAAGTACAAGGGTATTTGCAAAAATGTGGTTGACCATAAAACAAGTCCTTGTTTCGCTCAACAGCGCATCAACCAGCCACCACATTTGCGGCACTTAAACTGAAAATAGTTTTAGTTTTTTTAAATGACCAGGATAATTTGATTGGATGAAACTGAGATTGTTTTAAGGAACCACCAAGTGTGTAAGTGCGTCTCTTACTGGTGTTTAATGTTGAAAGACATGGGTAGGTACTGTCTGGAGACAGCTCAGTAAAGAATCCCTCGTAAAACCAGGAACCGTCGAGCCACATCCACTGGTCCTGGAGTGAGACAGTGAAACACTTTTGATAAGAGCTTTTGATGGATTTATCGGATTTCTAAGTGTGTGTGTGTGTGTGGGTGTGTGTGCTGTTGTTGTTGTTTTTATTGTAGATAAATAAGATGACCCAGGTAAAAATTGGTGTAGTGGGGGTATTTTCTTTGACACTACCAACTTAAGTAAGGACTTTTAAAATCATACACATGTTTAATACTTAAAAGATTATTTAAAATTTCTTGCTGAGTTAGATAAGAAGACACCCATCATGTGGGAAACATACGGTGGCAATGAAAGCTCAACGCGCTGCAAATACAGAAAAACACAACCGAATACAGGAATGTGCTGCAAGTAGCACACACGACGACGAAACTGTTTCCGGGGGACACTAAAAAGTGTTGCACACAGCTGATTTGAAGCATGTGTTTGAAAAATGTCAAACGCAGGCCCAGCGCTGGCCTGGTCGGCCTCGTGACACCCCCTGCAGGTGGAGCGTGACGTCACATACACCCATTCACAAGAAGGTGAGAGCCTATTATCAATCTGCTGTACTACATGAAGTGAATTATACAGTTCGTATTGATTTATTTCATAAATCATACTTTTAACCATTTTTTTTAAACCAAAAGCTCTAAATGGCTGCAGCACAACGTGTTAAATGTTTGCCTATAGGGTTTTAGAAGGCTTTTTTTTACTGTAGCGAGAGCCATGCTAGCTGTTTCCTTCCTGCTACCAGTCCGATGACAGACATGAGCGTGGTATCAATTGTGTCATCTAATTCTCAGCAAGAAAGGGATAAAGTGTGTTGTCCAAAATGTCAAAGGTAGAGCAGTCGTCCACTTTTCAGAAGGTTGATGGTGTCTTTGGGAAAGAAACTGAACCCAAGGAAGACTATCTGGAGGAGAACATCTTCATGCTTCATGTGTTGCTTAGTCATCTCACCTCAAGGTAGAATCCCCCCAGCCAGGTTGGAGGGAAATCATTAACAGCGCCGTTCTGATAGAGGAATGAATACTCCTCAAGGCTGTGGACGGAGACCAGGCTGGCCTCGAGACCAGCACAGTTAGCCTGGTGAAGAGAAAGAAGACGGAGAAGGGTGACGCATGGAATAGAGCAGGAAATGGAGACGAAGAGGAGAAACCAACGCCAGGGAAAGAGGGGTAGAAACAACAAAGAGGGACAGAGGTGACAGATGAAGAAAGGGATGAATGAGGAAGGAGAGTGAGAGATGTGAGTGGAGAAGAAAAGAAAGAGAATGTGGGAGGAAAAAAGAGATAGTGATAGTAGGGAGAGTGCTGCAATATCTGACTTTTGACACACTTCGGAGCAGAGGAAGCACTACACTACACTACATAACCATCTCATTAGAGGTGGATGTGTATACCCTTAAATTAAAGCTGAAGAACCCTGTTTCATGTTATATCTAACAAGAGGTCCCACTCTCCAACAGTCTCTTGACTAACCCAGGCTAACATGACATGACGTCAGCTGAACATTGTCCTACATCCAGCTAACTTGGTTCTTCAAAAAGAAGATAATACGTGGGCTTCAACTTGGAAGGATTTGGTCATTATCCAACTCAGCAAGCTGGTACTTGTGCAGGTTTGGGCTTAAGGACCCGTTACTCATATTCAAGCCAGCTTTGAAGAAGTGGAAAAAGGTTTGTGTCAGAGCATCTCAAATCAAGTCAAGCTACAATAACTCACGTGCAACTACAAAGACAAAACAACGACACAAATGTCACTGTGCTGCTTGTTAATGTGAATAATACAACAGCAAATGAAAATGTACCCGTCTATATTTGAGGTTGACTGAATACTAATGTGTGACTGCATGGTTATCTATTTGTTAACAATAGGAACACGCAATGTATTTACATCAGCTTCAGGCCAGGTCAGAGCTTCCAAGATGTGGTAGTAACAGTGGCCGTGGAACCCCGCCCAGCCTTCAGGACACGACATGGCTTGTGCTGTGAATGTCAAACAAAGGGGATATTATACATGTCGGGCATTTCACAGTAAACTGGTGGTTTCAAATCAGCGTCGTGACCTTCTCACCTATGATAGCTTGTCTTTCTTTTCCTTTTTCTACTGCTGGTCACTACTGCTCGGCAGATTTGGTACACAACAGTATTGCAAGCAGCCTCACAAAGCGGAGAGAACTCGCATGCTTCATTCACTTGATGTGATTTAATACAATTCTCCAGCCAGAAACCGAAAGAGCCCAACTGCTCACTGCTGATGATCGAGCACATATGTGAGTGGAGTCTCAAACTAAATAGTTTCAGGCTGTTGTGATAACTACAGAACTTTTAGGCCAATAAATCGAGTCACTGTCATGACTCAAATGAGAACCAACTGGAGATGAATGTCAAAGCAAAGGAAGGACACAGTGTGTATGATGATAGTTTGTAAAAACAAAGAAAAAAGCAATGTAACATGAAGGACAATGTACACGTAAGCCTCTGTCTTATTTTACATTGTAACTGCACTATTAATTTCCCCTTTTATGTTTTTCTGTCGTGCAAAGAAATTGATTGACTTACGAACGTTGGAGTTCTTCACACAGATGGAGGGATAGCCAACAGTGTTGCATGGGGAATTGCTCCATGCCTCTGTGGAGAAGAGAAGATTAGAAAAAAGGCCACGTGAATAACGGAGCAGAGCGTTATGTAACCGTGCAGATGAAAGATGCCTCACACAAAGCTCTGACTCCTCGTCCATGTTTAAGTCCATGTGTGGGACGAGCCTAATCATTCCCAGAGTCACTAACGGGGCATTCCATCAGAAATCAATTACTTTCTAACCAACCAAACCCTCCAGGTTTATTCTTTTCCTACACATTCAGCTATGTGAGAGAGCGTTCGAACGTGGTCTGACTGGCCAGAATGACCAACGCTTCAGCAGACAGGGCTCCAACTAAAGATATCTGCTCCAAATATGAATCGTAACATAACCAGTGTGGTCCTGACTATCAGAACGCTAACAAAACAAGGTTATCCACAGTGTCAGTACAAAAATAAATAAATATGCAAATAAAGTGAATTTGTATCCATAAATCTTAATTAGCAAAAAAATTCATGTGTAATGTGTAAATTCAGATTCCTTTTTTTTGTAATTTTCTAATATGTTATAGGGTCGACGTTTCTTTACATGTCATGAAGTGTTTCGTGTTCACAGCAGACTTCTGAGTATATGGTGGGAAGGTCTGTCTCACAAATAAATCCTTAATGTCGCCTGTGATTTGCTGATTCACCTCAAATATGACTTTCATTTTTATTTTTTTTTACATCGTCACGAATCACATAACAAGGAAGCCCAAGGCGGCAAAAAACGTGTAGTGCAAAGTCATGTGAAGGTGTGATGATCTTTGTATTTTGAAGTCTGATGATGACGCTTCGCTCGTCTCATTTGAACTGGCATGTTCTGCCTATTGCTGCGGTCCATATCTCACAAAGGCAAGTCATACGGTTTCTTTTGGTTTGAATGCAAAGTGGAACTTCTTTGCTCATGGCAAGGACCACGTGGTGGCATCGGGGGAACAACGAAACATCTGGCAACTATGGATAGTTTACAACGCCCATTTCAGGACCAACTACACACTCAACATCAACTGTACGGGAAATATGGGTCAACTTTGAGGGGCCCCCGTCTCCTGGTCATTCTGACTGATCAAAACTCTGTCGTATAGTTTAACATGTAGGAAAAAGTGTATAAAGTGATGATGTGTAAGTATAAATCCCACTTATACGCTGTATTATTAGGGTCCCTGGACCTTCATGTGTGTGTTTTCTTACCATTAGAATTGAGCATTAGGCAGGGGTTGCTGCTGTCCTGGGATTGGCTGCTCCAGGTGTTGTTGTAGAACCAGGAACCATCAATCCATAGCCACTGGTCCTGGAGGAAAAGCACAATGTGATCGTCATTGCGTTGTTGTACAGTGGAGTCTAAAATAGCAATCTAAAATATGAAGAAATAAAAATGAAAATAGCACTTAAATAAATATCATTAAAGCAACAGCTTTGAAAAAAATGTCAACTTTACTTCCTGGTGTTAAACTTCTCTTTGTTTCCTGTGTTAGCAAATAAACATAATCCCACAAAAGTGATCCGAATAGAGTCAAGTACACTGACTAACTGAACCCAGGGAGTTTCTTTGCAGGGCGTTGAACATCGGCCTGTTTGTTAGCTGCGACCAGCAGCTCTATAGCTCGCTCTGTCTGTCAGGCGGTCGGTAGGTCTGTCAGTCCACAAAAATGTCCCAGTTATGTTATCCTCGTTGATGCATATTTATAGAGCAAGGTGTTCTAAACTCTCAGATCATCTAAGAAACGAGTAGTCAAGTGTAAAGTTACGATCATGTATTAGTATAATCGTTGTTAGTTCATTCATAAAAGACAGGAATGTTCTTGTACAAGACACCACACAAAACCATCCTCACTCGAAAACACATCTCAAAACATGATATTCCAGAAATTCCTGAAACAACTCAGCTTCCTCTCCTATCCCTCATGCCTTCATCTATTTGTGCTGCAGCAGATAACTACCACCATTAGCTAATAATATTTCTTCATGATATGGCTTATACCTGTAGGTAGAAACCACCCAGCCAAGCTTCTTCATTTCCATTATTGTTGGTGAGTTGTTGGAGGAAACCGTACTCCTGAGCGCTGTGGACGGAGACCAACATGGACTCAAGCATGGCACAGTTTGACTGGTGGAGGAGAAGAGGACAAAGGGCCAAAAACAGACACGTTAAAGTGACCAAGAATTGAACGACATTTCCACAACATGACCTTGGTTTACAATTTCTGAAAGATTTGAGGTTTGCCCTTGTGTACTCAAACCGGACCAGTTGGAAAATTAAAACAATGTATCATCCTCGCATTGGTTTCATTCAGGAAACTCGTTTAAATCATATTGATGCTTAAAGTTACACGTTATTAGGTGTGTGACAGGTGGGCCAGCCTCAATTATACCGACAAAGTCCATTTTTAAAATGGCTACAAATTAGACGGTGGCCAAAGCCGTCGCCATCTTGGCAGTGTCCCAGGCGCACGGGCACTGACGGGGGCATCACAAAGAATACATTATCATGCATTACAGATGACCGTGTTGTGACAAATATGGCCAGTACTGACACTTTGTGAGTCATGTGGAGAGTTTACCTCACAGGAAACGTGTTGCCTGTTACGTGCAGAGTTTTAATATGAAAACAGCAGCTCAACAACACTGGCGAGAGCAGACGATGGCTCAAAGGTTATTCACATTTCTATGGACATGTTGAATGGAAATGAAGGGTTTCAAATCGAATCAACTTTTTATCGTCACACATGCACACAGCACAGCACACACAGTGACATTTAGACTCTGCATTTAGCCCATCCTAGTATTAAAGAGCAGTGGGCAGCTACTACACACCACCTGGGAGCAGTGTGTGTGACTTGCTCAAGGACAATGGACAAATAAGTAGTATTTGCCATAGCAGATAATCCAATAAATGGATCATTAACCATGGGTTTTCTACAGAGTGTTTGTTGCTGGAGTCTTGTTGAGCTTACCTGAGCGTGAGGCCAGGTCATGGCGTCATTCACAAAGTAGTAGCAACGTCCCAGGAACACCTCCCATCCATCAGGACACATCATCTGGCTCGGTGAGGGAGAAGCTTGTGTAGCAGGGTCTGGTGGTGTTGTTGGTGTTGATGAAGGAGAAGTAAAGGGAGTTGATGTGACGTTAGGGTTTAGGGTACTTGGACTAGGGGTCCATGGGACAGTAGTGTCATTGTAAAGCCCCGTAACCGTAACAGGGACCACGGTTGTAACAGTGACAGCCTCTACAGAAGGAGGCACTGCGAAGGAAAGAATCAAAGCCTGTATTAATAGGATCATCATGTAAAACCCTCATACATGACGTTCACGATCATATCTGTCACAAATCTACAGGTCTTCTGCCAGTTTCAAAGGATACATGTCACCAATATTAGTATAGTTAAGGTAACATTAGCAATGTCGGGGTCTGAAAAGTAGTAAAATGTTACAATAACTTTAACTTCTATGGACTGGAAACACAGTGTGAAATCACAAGGTAGCAACACCCTAAAGCATACCCTCCTTTATCGTCTGTGTTACTCTAAACGGGATCATTATTTACTAAATGAACACCATGCTGTATAGAAGAAGACTTGAAACTAGAGATTGAGAATATAAACTCATTAGGAAAATGTTTAATACAATCAGACTTCTTTTTGTAACCACAGGAGTCGCCCCCTGCTGGATATTAGAGAGAAAGCAAGTTTGAGGCTGTTGGCTTCACTTTCAGACCCGGAGGCTGCTGCTGGGTTGAGCAGAGACCGCACGGTGTACAAGCAGAAAAACAAGACATTAAGTCGTAATCTCATTTCACTCTTATTTGCTCACAATGCTGGAAGTGAAGCTCTTTGTTGGACATTAATAATGTAAACAATGCAAAGGGGAAGGGGATCATTTTTTATAGACCGATCCGATATGAGTAGAATCTTCTCAATTAGCTTATCTGCAGTGATTTTATTTTCTTTGTTCATAAGAAATAGAAAATTGTCATTTACTACTGTGCAGTTAAGAAGGTGGAACAAGACATGAATTGAAGGTCACACATGTATTTAACCATGTGCTTCTGCAGCCGCTGCATTAATGCGACTAGTGGTTTCTAGTTTACATACCTGATGCCGCCCTGACAGAGAAGACAACACCCAGGAGAACACAGAGGACAGGAGAGGACTTCATGCTGATGAATGAGCCGTTCCTGCCATTAAAGGAAAAGTTCATCTCTCAGCTCTTAACATTCACTTCGACCCTCGTTATGGTTATGATGAGTCCGGGAAGGCAGCAAAAAAAGCTTACCTGGTTGTGGTGAATGAGAGATGGTCTTCCGCAGGGAGATCTCAAACCTTTCTGGGCTTTATAGTCCCACATCACGTTAACACATTTCCGCCTGATGTGTACTTAACATGCGTGTGATAAACTAATCAGCATGTCTGCGTTCAGATCTCAATTTATCAGTTTGTTCAAGTAGTTTCCAGAAGCTGTTGGAAACTAAATGCATTTCATGCTGTGCAGCGGTTTAAATGCTGTATTTTCCCCAGGAAGTCAGACAGCTCGGGAAGAAACCCGAACCTGTGATAGGAGATTAATTAATAGGTGAGCACCAGTGACTAAAAATGTGTGGTCTGCATGTAGTGTTTTAGGATGATTTTTTTGTTTCTTGGCGATGACGTTAGTCCGTGACCTAAAGTAGCCCCTGCTGATTTCGGTTGATGGGAAATGAAATAAGAGGGCTGCTAATCAGCTGGTGAAGGTCACGAATAAAGTCAGGCCGCTTATCCAGGAAGCTGCTTATCCACCTGATGTTATTCACCGTATTTGCTGTATTTGATGTAGATACAATAGTCATTTATGAGTCTTGGAACAAACGTCAACTGCTTCTTAAAATACCGTCGCCAATTTAAAGCCAAAGGTAGAAATCTGCAGCAGCCGTTTCAAGCTGAACTAATCAATATTGTTTGTGTGAACATGAGATGAAATGATTGTGTACATTGAAAGATGTCGTACTTCAATTATGTGACTCTGCGGCTCACCTCGACCACAGGGCACTTTAGCATCTTTCAGTACATTGTTTTGGTGTTACGGCCTGCAACTTCCAAAAAGCAAAATGTCCCCCAGCTAATTGCTTTACAAACTGTTTTCACCTCTGTGTCTGTATATTTATTACCTCTTATTATGCATATACTCTGCATCGACTACATTTATGTTTACATTCAGCTTATCCATTAAGAATTACTGTCCATCACCCGCTAGTTAAGGACGTTCACGTTCATAAGTTGCAAACGGATATATTGAGCACGTTCATGCACAACATTGCACATAGTTATGTGATCTATTATTAAAAAAAACATATTGATTAGTTCATCTCAGGGGTGTGAGAGGACTCATATCCCTGCAGGGACTGAAAACAACTGTTACTGCGTAAGCATGGGAAACGACATCAACCAACCCTGTGTGTTGAACAAGTGCACACTTATGAGTACAGTCAAATAACACTAGTTAAGCAAACTACTATGTTGCTATCTATACATAATATCATAGTCATACACATAATTCATATTTACACTGCGCAATTATCCTTTATCTATCATTGACATATTTATATCATATATTATGTTATAGAAATACCAATCTTTACCCGTCTTGTTTTTTTTAATACACATATATATGCAGTATATACAGTATATTGAACAATACATGTCTCTGCAGCACCTAAACACACACTCGTGTATTTGTACAGAATGTAGATACACAGAATGTTAGATACATGTAGAAACGTTATTACGTGTAGAAATGTTATTACATGTAGAAACTTTATTAGATGTAGAAATGTTATTACATGTAGAAACTTTATTACATGTAGAAACGTTATTACGTGTAGAAACATTATTACATGTATAAACGT
>CALSBV010012168.1:4132057-4143546 GCA_943590825.1 Bovichtus diacanthus
AGCGGTCGGCAGCGTGCCGCGTGACGAGGGCGTGTTCGGAGAGAAGCTGAGCCGTGATTGGCTTAGGTCCAATGGATCCCGCGGCGTGATTGGTTTAGATCCAATCTAACAATGGACAGTGAGTATCGTGATTGGCTTAGGTCCAATGTGATCCCGCGGCTTAATTGGCTGAGGTCCAATCACACAATGGACAGTGAGTATCGTGATTGGACGATAAATTGGTGAATGGACAGCCAAGTGCGCCAATGAGTTTTATTTCGTTTCTGTCGTTTTGAATGAACTGTGTCATGATCAGCGAGGCAAAATTACTGTTTCTGTCAATATAGTCTGGTGGATTTGAGAAGAGCATATTAATTATGTGTTTTGTACGTTAATAACTTGTAATAATTGTCCAAATCCCTGTTGATTTGATTATTTATTGTCAATGTAACCTTGTTGTTTTGATTCGGTTTATATTGTTGAGGAATACAAAATCAATATTCCTACTAGAAGTTTAAAAACACAAAACAACGTCCATTTCTTCTCACTATCACTGTTCCAATGTGTGTTCTCTGAATACTAGGAAGGAGTCTTGCCTCGTCTCTGAATGACCTGACTTAGAAGGACCTGGCCTACCAAGGAACTGAATCTTGACTTTGATTAAAAAAAATCCCTATCCTTGACAGAAGGTCGCCTGCCCTGTTTTCTACACTCGGGATGAGGACTGCCCTCAGAGAGGTCATTCGAGGCCATGGCCATGTCTGATGCTCCTTTTTCACCTGGACACAGCAGAGTGACTTCATTCCACCCTGGTGATTTATATGGTACACTGCCGAGGGGCTGTCTGTTCTCCCCAGCATGTGCTTGTGATGTAGGAATGGCCACAAACCCATGACAACAAGATGAATGCCCTACCACATCTATATGTTCTGATGACCAATGGCGTCAATGACCTCCCAGACGGCTCCCCAGACCGTCAGCGATGCATCTGTCGTGATCAATGACCTTCTGTGAGGAAGATTCCACAGAGGGGTTTCTCTGAGAAGGAAGACCCAGTCCCTCCACTACTGTAATACTGTATCACAAATAGCCTCATCATTGGGGCCTGCACCCCTGCCCGATCCCCTCTGTTGACCTTACCCTCTTGACTGAGGCCTCCTCCAGGGTTGCTGACTGTGGGCTCAAAAACTCTGTGCCTGAGCCCCAGCAGGGCCCCCACCCACATGTCTAAGCCAGACGGGCTGCTGTAGTTTTTGAGGGGCACTAAACCCCATTGTTTTTTCTCAAGGCCACCAGGAGGATAACCAAGGTGCTGCCCATACGAGCTGCACCTGCAGTGGCATTAAACAAGAGTGAAATCCTTGGCAGCAAGGATTAATATAAACAAGTGCTGGCCCTGGCACTGTCCATGATGCTTGTACTACTGGTGGCATACCTCCCAGTACAGTTTCCACTGGGTAGGGATCATGAGGAGGAGCAACGAGCCTCAAATCTGCCCGTTCTCTGAGATAATTTTTTTCTGAACCAGATGTTGTGCGTCTGAGATGCCACCTTCTGCTGGTGAAGCAGGGTTCTGGTGTTTAGTAGTTTTTAGCAGTGTTTTAGTGTTTGCCAGAGAGCATCCCTTCACCCTACCACACTCAGGCACAGGGCTGCTTCGAACCCTGGCAGCGTGGCGGAGTTCACTCCCTCGGCACATCACAAACTGCACTGCAGGGAGTGTCCACGTATTCCCTCAGATGAGTGCCAAAGTTACAGCAGGAAGAGTAGAGGAGAAATGGCAGAGCGCACAGTTCCAGGTGAAAAAAACCCAACTCAATCTTTTGGGATTTTTCCAAAAGAGAAAGCAGGATAAGAAGTTGAAGTATGTAGTAACTTTTCAATAATGTTGAAACTGTCCCAGTCAGTGATTCATCTTAAAACTACTTTATTGGTATAAAACTGCAATAAATCAAACGACTGCTCGTTTGAATTTATTAGGTTGGAAGAGGGTGACATTGATTTTTACAACCGTAGTCTATCAAATTACACTTCTACGGCTGGAGAGAGTGATCATGAATGTATAAACCATGTTATAGCGGCACCCATTCAGGATAATGACTAATTTCCTCAACCGATATACTTTGATGCTGCTCACCCTTACAGTTCTTCCGATTTATTAATGATGCTCACTGATTGCATGCTGCTTTGATTTGTGCTAACCTTTTTTTAAATGACCAACCTGACTCCATTATTGTTGCCCGGATTGCTGCCGAAAAATCATCAAAATGCGTCTCTTTGATTTTAATTTTATATATCAGAACATTTGGTATCCACTGTGATTTTAGGTCTCATGTTGTAAGGGAAATACTTTAAGAATGCATTAACTTCTCATAAAAATATTCTATATATTCAAGTATGGATCTTTTACATGCTTATTAAGCACTTAAGCATGTGATCTACATGGTGTTTCAGTTCATCCGGAGGGGGGGAAACATCATTAATTATACTTTAAATACTATTAATCCATCCATCAGTTACATTAAAAAATGCATGAATAAAATTCTTAATTCAGCAATTAATGGTTCTTTATTCTTAACACATTCATCAGTTAACAGAAGGAACACATGGCAAAAAAGAAAAACAATCAGCAAAGATCGCAAAAATAAACTTATAAAGTAACACTGTATAAATCGCTCTATAATTATTCTTAATTATGTAAATAAATACACAAAACTGAACACAATTTAACAGTTTATCCAACTGTCCAACTGCAAATTTCAGTGTGAGTGGCAACTTGGAGTAGACAAAACAAAACAAAAAACAGAGCCCTGTCATTTCATCTTGCATAACAAATATTGTATTAGTAGTTGCAATGTCATTACAGAAACAAAGTGCAGTGTGAACAGTTACCCATTTCTGACTTTCACTCATCAGCATCGAACATGCACAGTACAGACTCAGCATTCAGTGTTAGTGAAGGTAGGAAGACATTATGCGTCGTACCCGTTTCCCGCACAAGCAAGAAAACAGGAATATCTTCCTTTTCCTGATTTTATGGAGACCCAACGTGTTCAATATTTAAATAAATAATGGATTATGAAATAATAATTTGAATATATACAGACGACATATATAACCATGAAATATCTGACTTGCTTAATAAATGTGTAAAACTCAGCTCGTATATGAAATATTATTTTATTCTTTTTTGCTGGTCATTTATTATTTAATTTCAGCGTTTTTATTATTTCAAAATGTCCCTCTTTCAAAGTCTGTTCTGTTCTATGCCATTTTGTGTCCAAACGAGCCGACAGTCAAGAGTCTGCAGCCCTCTGCACGGCAGTACTCTGAGCTAAACGCCAAAGTTAGCATGCTAACATTTGCTAATTAGCATTAAACACAAAGTACAGCCGAGGCTGATGGAAACGTATTTAGTTTAGCATTGATCGGAAAGTCTTGGGCAAATAGAAATGTAGGCCCGATGACACTAGATGAGAAGCCAGAGGATGAACAAAATCGGTAGGATTCATCTTTTAAAAGCTATGATTGTCCGCACAAAGGTTGTGACACTCTATGAAGTAGAGGTTGAGATATTTAAATGGATCGGGGAAAACTTGAACTGCTGATGCCTCGGAGAACACAGGATCGCGAAAATGATTGGGGTTTAGCTTCCGGACACCATGGACATCGGTACATTTATTATATTTCAGGTCAATCCATCAAAAAGTTGCTCAAATATATCAGCCTGGACCAGACAGAGCGACATTGCAGTCACGAGAACCATGCTGCACGTGCAGCCAAAAGTTTATTGGATTATATTCCAATTGCATAGTTCTGTTACATATTTGGTCTGCATATATTCACATGATTCTTTATTTTATTCCATATCATTTATTTATGTCATATTGAACACTTCAGGTCTCTCTATGCAATGCAAATGATAGTTTACACCTGGTAAAATATATTATTTTTTCCTCCAGTGAAGACCATGACAGAGAGGCAACATGTTAAAGCAAATGCATGATTGATTCATGAAGATGTTACTTTCTTCAGCCATGTTAATCACATCAATGTGTAGGTTGTGTCCACAACAGGAACTCATTGTACATCACTAGATTGAGGACAATGATTGAAAGCTGTATAGTACGTAGATTGTTTAACCAAGAATGTAATATTAACTATATTTTGTTACACTAAAATAACTTGTGATATATGCATATATCACAATCCCTGCTCAAGATCATTTTGTCTCAGTTGCCTTGAAGAGCTGCCTGTGTTTAAGACTAATGCACGCATAAATGTTTTTTTTTTTTTATTGCCCTGTAACAAGATATAGTGACATGGGCCAGGCTTTGCTTTAATTGACCTCAATCCAAATCTAGCTACTATTCTAAAAAAAATTATAATAATAAAATAAAATATCACATCAAAAAGCTGAAAGATTTTTGGCATCAGCAATTTCATAACCTTTCTGTGATCTATCTAATGCTGAATTAGGGTTTGAATAAGTATGCCTGAACTTAACCCAGCAGCCCCCCCCCCCCCCCCCCCCCCCCCCCCACAGTTATGTCAGGCAGTGACAATCAAACACTGAAAAATATCTAGGACTTTCATTTATTTCTATACCATTTGACATGTTTCATGTGTAAAAATAGGTTTGCTCAGTAACCCAAAATACTTTTTATACAATATTATAATTCGATTTCTGAGAACAGCTTTTAACAGCCTGCTTTGACTGTACATTGTACTAATTCTATGGAGGTATGCGTTTATGTGAACATGTTTTGATTACTATAAATGGGGGCCATTTCGACGGATAACAGAACACAACCTCTTTATTAAACCAAATTAATAAATACAGTCTACCCCTGTTGTCAAGTGGCCTCGGTTATAGTGCGATAGGTTCGCTTGTGCAATGTGAAAGGATGCATTTAAAAGCTTTGGCAGTAGTCATGAAAATCCTGTTACGAAAGCTCAGAGAAATGAGAAACACTGATGAACGTCGACATATTTTCACACAGAAATGTTCACCTAAGATCAAAATGTGACTTTTGTGAAAACACCATCCTTTGTGCGCGATGCAGCATTTCATTCAGTAGATTTCTATATGATATGTTCCCACCCCAACATATGAACAAACCTTACTACTTTAAGCTTGTGCGGTCAAGACTGACTTGATAAACTGATCAACTTGGTCGGTTTCACAGTTCGTCGGTAATGGAAAAGAATCAGGACTTCAATCAAGTTCTAATAGAAACCTGTTGGACAAGCCTGTGATAGCCGACCTCTCTGCACAAACTCTGGGGAAATAATTACGAGTTGACGAACCAATTAAACCCAAAAAGCTTTAAATCACAGCTTCCCTTTACTATAGTTGTTCCAGCATGTACATGAAACACCGTTCAAATCCGCCCTTTACCTGTGCTCGACTCCTCACGATAGAGTCAGTGAAGTCGGTGAGGAAGAATCATTGCTCCCGTTACCCTCGTTCCAAAAATATTGATATTAAGCAATTGTTTCTCATATATTAATGCCGCAGTGTGAACTATAAGTGCAGACTTATAGTAGCTGTAAATGAAAGCTTTATGCAATAAAGTGACCATTTGAGACAAATGATAAATGAAAGAAAAAGCATTAAAATTCCATCTTGATCCAGTTAATCTGTGTAGAGTGATCTACCTCTAGATAGTTGTATGATAAGCAGGAAGTCCTGAACCGTAAGCCCCCATACCACTGGATTTGTTTTGATGGATGAATGTGAGCGAAAAGAAGCCTTCCACTTTTGATTTTGGCTTTTTAAGGACATCCAAGTTGAACCGCTTAAAAAAAACAAAACAGCAAAAACACTTCAGCTCTGTGTCTCAACATTTACAATATACTATTAGAAAATGTTAATCTGGTTTTGCAGCGCGGCGTAGCTCTTTGAAGATTTCACCTCATCTCCGATGTCCCTTCTGCTTCTTGTTCCTCGCAGGCGTCTTGATCGGCTGACTGGCCGCTCCATTTTCCAGCGACGCATGAGCTGCAGCTGGAGCTGCTTGTGGCGACGTGGGAGAGAAGAGATCCGGCTCCCTGTCCATGCTGGACTTGAAAGGTCCGGCTGGGGAGAATTTCATAGGACTGAAAGACATAGATGGGAAAAAAAAAAAAAAAAAAATGATTTATCATCTTTATGTTAACAAAAGGTAAGCAAAAAAGTATGTCAAAGAGGTGTGTGTGTGTTACCTGATGGGTGTGCGTGGGCTGCTGTTGTGTCGGCGTACGGGTCGTGTTCGTGGTTCGAACGAGAAGCCTTCTTTTAGACTCTCCAGTACCGATGGAGCCACGTAGGTGAAACCCTGATTGAAAATGATAATTGTTTCTCGACTGTCAATTGTAGATGGATAACGTCACCAAGTTATTGGCTCTCCCATTAAAAACAGGTAATTTTTTTTAAATGAAATATTAAAAGAGCATACTGCAGTGGACTTAATTAATAATTGGTCAATGCCTATTTGACCATTTGTTGCCAGTAGATTGTGGTTTCTATAGCCTAGACATGAAAAAAAAGACTCACAGCAAAGGCGAGCTCTGCGCTGTGGCTGAGTGAAGTATCGTCTGGACTGTCCACTGGTGTCTGTCGGGTAAATCTGGTGTCAAACTGGCTCACATCCTCGTCCGACTGCTACAGAGACAGATGGGAAAACAGAGCAGCCAAAAATTTAGAGAGCCTAAAAAAATAAAAAGAATGGATTTATTAAGGTGTGTGCAGATATGAAGGCGTGTAAGAACGCAAGGTGAACATGCAAGAGATGTACAGCAGGTGGTATTGAGAAGAAAAGAAACAACTGATGAAAGAATGAGAGCCCAGTTTGCTGAATTGACTCTAATCACAAGCATAATATTGACTTACCAAGTCATTCGATAACATAATGGGCACAAAATGGCGACCGGTGACCTACCAGTCGTGGCTTGTAAGGCGGCTCCGTGGTCTTGTTCAGCAGGTCAGCCCAGTCGATATGCTTGAAGAACGGATGTTTCTGCAGTGGAACAAAAGGCCTCATTTATTACATTTTCCATGGGCCCCATTTCTTGCGGACATCTAGATGAAGCCGTGAACACCAGTGAGTCCAGGTCTCTTTTGCCGAGAATAGGGCAGCGTTTCACTCGTGTCAATGTCCTCTCAATGCTACTGCCTGGCTTCTACGTAATGAATGAATGAATGAATGAATGAATGAATATATATATATATATATATATATATATATATATTGACACGTGGATTTGATGCATTTTTAGCTTGTCAAGTTTTAAGCACACCATGCTAACACCAGGTAGACAGCTAACGTGTAAGTGATAAAGTGACTGCAGTGAGGTACCTGGATATCAGCACAGTCTGCTTTACTGGAGCCAAGTCTTTGGGCGGGACTCTTCTTCAACAACTGAAGAAGAAAAAAGGTTGCGCATGTCACTATAAAGATTGATTATTTCAAAATTCAAAAAACTGAATTTGCTTTAATATATTGTCATACACACATACCATCTGTTCAGCTGCAAAAGAAATCCTTTGAAACAGTTGATAATACTACTATTACTGATGATGATAATAATAATAATAATAATAATAATAATAATAATAATAATATTTCACATGTCAAATTCAAGAGAAATTTATAGTAAACTATCAAATTAATGAAAACTTTATGTAGCTTTTAATTTTTAGAAAACAGAAGTTGACAAAACAACCTAAAAACACAATTGCCAAAAAACTGGCTTAATCTAAATTATTTTTTTCAAAATCTGAATTTTTTATGCCTGCTAATCCCGACCACACAAAGGGGCTGGGTACCCCCATGTTAGTGCATACATTGCTTTAAAAGAGAATTACCTGTGACAGCCCTACCAATGGGAGATAAAACAATATACAAAATGTTCTTACTGCCAATCGTGTGAAACCACAATGGAAAGAAAAGAAAAAAAGAAATGACCCAACTCTACATTTGGTCTCATTTGTGTCCGTTCAGTGTGTGTTTCACAGACCTTCTTGATGAGGTCCCTGGCATCGATGGTAAGGTATGGGGGCAGATTGAGTTTACACTTCAAGATCTTATCAATGGTCTTCTTCCTGTTTTCAGCAGTGAATGGAGGCTGGTGGAGAATCACAGGGTCAGTAGTTACTGAAGGAGCTCAAAACTTCTTCTTTCTCTAATCTATCATTCGGGATACAAATCAACCACAGCGGCAATCAAGAGCATCACAAATAAGCCTCTCTCTCGCCTTTCTTAGTTACACTCGTTCCCTCAATAAAATACTCTCCTCCAGGTCATTATGAACCGTTAGAAAGAATGTCTTTGTAATATGTGACCTAACATTGCAGTAAAAAGTCAAACAAATATTTCGTTTGTTTGTATTGTGAATTAGTAAAATGGGTACATTAACTTCAGCGTTACTATGATTACAGAGAAGTGTTGCGCAATCCAGGAAGTAGCAGACATGAGACCACTTAGCTAGCATTAGAGAGACATAAACAATGCAACACTGTGGATTTTGTCAACGTAACTATGCAGAGTGGTTTGGCAAACAGTTAAAAATTGAAACATGATGTTAAGATAAGAACTTTATTGGTCCCCTCCAGAGGAAATGTCCTTGTTCTGGTCATTTTTGTAGTAAGTTATAGCTACATCCCTACAGTTAAAGGACTCTTTGCCTCACTAGTTTTCTCCCTAAATAAAAAAAAAAAAAAAAGAAAAGAAAAGCTAGGCTAAAAGATGCCCCCTTGGCAGTGAAGTTGTTTTTCTTATTATTTAAAAGGGTTCCAAAGAAGTTCTGTAAAACATTGTTCAGGAAGGCTGTTCAGAAATAGAGCTGGTTGGTCACAACACTTTGAAATAAGACTGACCTCCAAGTCAAAGGCAAAGTCCCATCTATTGCCACAAGCTTTAGGTACAGACCAAAAACATCCTGATACACACATCATGATACATGTGTGATAGGGTGAGAGGTGAACCTCCAGCACGTACTCCTTCACAATAAGAGGAGCAGACTGGGGTGATGTGGGCACCTAGTGAGTCTGCGTCCTTGCAGGATGCCTCCCTTTACAGGAGGGAGAGCAAGTTCTTATCCCACAAATATCAGTTTAAAAAAGACAAAAAACTAAAACTTATTGCAGCCCATCACCATCTCCAGACTCTTCATAATTAGTTACTATTCTCTCTCACCGATCCAGTCATCATGTCGTACATCAGGGCCCCAAGGCTCCACCAGTCTACTGCTCTGTTGTGACCCGACCTGGTCAGGATCTCTGGAGCCCTGGTGGAGAAAAAGATATACAGAGAAAACACAGAAAATGAGGAAGATATCCGAGTAAACAAATGTGTATGGGGGGATGACAGAATCGCAGTTAATATTTCTAAAAGAGTCGAAACATAGCGATTAAAACTCTAATGACGAAATACATGAAAAAGTGTACAAATTGCATTACACAACTTTGCATTTATGTTACAGAGTTTATATATGATGTTACACGTTGTATCCTGTTACACGGGAGATACGCCTGCATCAACATGAGCAGAACACATTCAACAGATGCCGAAGAGAACATAACAGCGGCCCGTTTTACACGTGGACATAAAGTGGTTCGAAATCTAGGGAGGAAGAGTGTGGCAGTGTGTGTGTGAACTGTAGATGTGTGTTTATGTGTTACCCACATGTACTCTATGGTGCCACAGAAGGTGTGTGTGACGGTTCCATCATGAATCGATTCCTTACAGAGGCCAAAGTCAGTTAGCTTGATGTGTCCTTCAAAAAAAAAAAAAAAAACATACAGAAGTAAAACTATCCATGGTTAATGTGTAAAGAGGAAATGACACTATCTCAAATTTCTGTTTCAACAATGACGCAAGGGGGGGACAGAACAAAACAAATAAACCACACAGTGCTCACATTCATTAGGGTGTTTAAGATCATTCTTGATCAAATGTAATTATTCAAAAGTGGCATATTTTGAGGGAGATCAAAATACAAGGTCACACAAAAAAATTAATCCTGAAAAAAAAAAAAAAAAAACTTTTTTTTTTTAAAAAACACTCAAGCTTCAATCCATAATCCTTCAGCTGTAGATTCATCTACAAGGTCACATTTTATCTATTGGATGTACAAGTGATTCAGTCGATCAGTTTGTGCCCAAAGACTATTACAGACTACACATGAATTTAGAAAGCAAAAAAAGTCAGCACCCCCAACCAACTCAGATGCATTTATGATCACCCTGCATTTTGAGACCGTAAACGTTTTACTTTCATCAATCTTAAATTGAATTGATTCGTGTTGATCACATTTATTTGCATGTGGTGCGTTACCTTGGTGATTAAGCATGATGTTTTCAGGTTTGAGGTCTCGGTAAATAATCCCGTTAGAGTGGAGGTGACCTAGAGCCAATGTGATCTCTCCTAGATAGAAACTACACACAGACATACATTATGTGAGTAAAGGATATAAGAGGCAGAATGTTATGACCTAAACTGCAATAGTGGAACCAACTAAGAGTAAAACAATTAAGTAAAGAAAAGAAAAGAAACATTTGGCAGCTTTTGCTGGTTTTCCTGACTGTGTGCAAGCATTTACCATGTAATATGTGTCCTTACCAAGCAGTGTCCTCCATGAAGATGCCTTCCTTCTCTAGCTGCATGAACAGCTCCCCTCCTGGAAATAAACAGTACACAGTAAAGTGCAGTGCAGATGGTTTAGTAACCTTCCTCCAATCCATTCCTTAATTTTTCCAGTCATCTCTCTTTTTCTCCCTTTCTCTTTCTATCACTTCAAACAACCGTAAGGCCAAACATACATGCTAAAAATTAAGGGATATCATATATATATATATATATATATATATATACATGTGTGTGTGTGTGTCAATGGCATTTGTCTCGCTCCTATGCCTTGACCCCCCACAGCCATCAGTTCAGCCATCAGTTCATCCCTCAGTGCCTCTGCCTTACCACTGAGACACTCCAGTATGAGGTAGAGTTTTCCCCCAGTCTGGAAGGCGTAGAGCAGATCCACGATGAAAGGGTGTCTCACTGTCTCTAGGATCTCCCGCTCTGCTCGTGTATGGGCCGTGTCTTTAGCGTTGCACACTATCTTGGCCTAAAGACAAATGAACAATACAAGTGAGCACAGAACAGTGTTGAAAGAGACAAATAAGGGTCAATACAAAGGAGAGCAAATAGAAGGAAGGGAGGAAAGGAGCGGCAGATAAAGCATGGTGTGGAGAGTAAAGCACAGAAAAAAAATGGAAAGAGAGAAACAACTTAATTTACTGTTTATCCCACATTTTGTGTTTTAGGAGGGAGCTGGGAGCTGAAAAGTACCTTTTTCAGGACCTTCATGGCAAATATGTTCCCTGTCTGAGCACCTTGAACCTTCCTCACTTGGAAAACCTAAAGACATTTTGTTTTAATGTTTAGAACAAGCAATCAATTTTATGACACACACACACACACACACACACACACACACACACACACACACACACGGGACGGGGACACGGG
>CALSBV010012168.1:4147206-4162282 GCA_943590825.1 Bovichtus diacanthus
TAATAATAATAATAATAATAATGATGATGATGACGGTGATACTACTACAACAACAACAACTACTACTACTAACAACAATAATAATAATAATAGTAATGATAATAATAATAATAATAACAATGATAATAATAATAGCCTACAGCAAACTATTACAATTAGAAGAATAAATCATTTAATGACAATAATTAATAGTAAGTATCATTCAGTTTACAACCCCATCCTCTAATATCTTTTCATATATGAAATTATAACTGAATCCGGAACCAGCTCATACATTATTGATTTGTTATTAAAGGGTTGGTTCACCCAAATTACAAAAAAGAAAACAAATCGGAAACGGAAATAAAGTGTGTTTTTGTTTGTTGGCTTCCGTGACTGTGAAGCCACGCAAAAGCTACACAAAAGTTTACACTTTGTAGTTGTTTTTTTCTTCACTCAGTTTACTTTGACCTGGCCTTGCACAACACTCACATTGTGCATACGTACGAGAACAGATAAATTATGACACATATTGGTTTCATACCTCATACTCTGAGTTTATTTAGTAATGTTGGCAGTATATGCGTTTATTTGTAGTCCATAGGTTTAGTTAACTTCTGCACACTTAAGTGATTTGTTCTACCCTACTTTATATTTATTTTGAGTTTGCAGTGAAAGACCTTCATGTCAGGCCTGAGCAACAGATTCACCGCAGAGGTGTTACATACAGGAAGAGGTCAACCACCACATCCTGGGGGGAATGGGATATTTTCTTTATAGTATATAATTGTTTGCGACCTGTGTTTGGGTTCATTGTTACAATATTTAAACTAAACGACTAACTGTCCTGTTTGTTGTATTCATAGTTATTTATAGTTGGTAGTGGATGTCTTTATGTCCCCCTATGATAAAAAAAAAAAATTATTATATCATGTTCGGTTTGTGATTTTATGTATTTTACTGCTTGTGATAGCGGAAGTAAAATAAAAAGGAAAGTACAATCCAACCAAGAGACAGTTCTCATTGTCTGAGGTGTGATGGAAAGTGACCTCTGCTACCACAGTACCAACGTCATTATAGTACAGCATGCTCTTTCTGCATAATGTCTTTAAAGCTATACGTTATCATACTAGAATGTATAGCACAGTATAGAGGAGGATACTTTATTGCATTGTTCAGTTTTAACACAGAAGTGAAAGACGTCTTGCAGTTCTGTTACCAGGGTAAAAAAGGCTTTCGATTATCTGTTACTTGTGTTTTTTACTGAAGTCAGCCGACACCGGATGCATTGACAGAAAAACACCTTTTACACATGCTAGTACAGCTCAGTGCTTTACATTTGTCTGTAAGACTAAGACAGGAGAAATACCAAAACCGTAGGACAGTTGGAGATTAATTCATTATGTTCAATATTATGAATAAAAGTGACTTTAAAATAAAAAAGTGAAACAATTTAAAAGCAATTACATAGAACAGAAGACGATGAGGACGGTTTTAAAAACAAAAAATGAAATGAAAATCAAAGTATTGCTGCAAAACATTTTAAGCAAAAGATTGGCTAAAATATAGGCTTTAAGTTAGCAGTTAGTTTAAAGATGATCAGCTACCTCCGACCAAATATAGAAGTAGCGCTTCAGTGGAAACAGTGGCTCGACAGCTAAAAGGGAAGTCTGTGGGTTGTCAGATCATAATGTCAAGAACAGGAAAAAAAACTAGAGATTCAAGAAGATGATGTCGTACTGGATTACGACGGTTGTTGTTGGTGAGTGATTAAAAAAAAAACATATAAATATCATTTTTGATAAACAGACAGAAAGTAACTTTGTTTCATATGCAAGCTAAATTCACTTTTCACTTGTATTAGATGAAGGTTGAGTCCGACAGACGGCACCGATCGCAGCTTGATTTGTTTGTGCTGTGGTGGCAGCAGAAGGATGGCTTGTTTTATTTTGCTTCTTTGGTCATTTCAAATGTTAAATGGGAAGAAAGTGGTGATATTGCAAAAATAGTAATTGTTTCATTATATTGTTATCTGGAAGAAAGAAAGGAAAAAAAGGATTACAATGGAAGAAAAAAAGAAGAGTATATATTGATATTTAATCAACCTTGGTAATCAGGTGTGTTGATTAAAGAACCAAGAATGTCGTTCTTGGGGTTTCAAAAGTAAGCTATAGCTAGCCTACGCCATTGGGACGTGGATTGGTGGAATGTCACTTAACTTCGGCAAGTGAATAAAGAGCACCCCCCCTACTGTGATCAGCAGTGACATACTGAGAGGTGTGGTCCCAGATGTCTCCATTGTCAGCCCAGGAAATGTGTTCTGCTCTGTTTCTTTATTTCAGTTTCACGTCCCACGGTAGCTTGGAAGTTATGTTTACAAGCCTCGGCACACACCTTTCAGCTTTTTGCAAGGGAGCAAGGATCTCGGTTCGAAAACTTCTTGGGCCAATTTTTGATTTCTCATACCTTTGAGGAAGACCAGCTGATCTTGCGGCCGGAGATCCACTTCCTGGATATGCAATCATGACGACAAAGACGTTGAACCTCTTCTGCAAATTCAGCTGACGACTATACCTTGTCGACGTCCTCCGAGCCTTCTCCATACTGTGTGTGTGTGTGTGTGGGGGGGGGCGTCTCTGAGAACCTAATCATACCATATTGCAGCTCCTCAAGCATTCATGCAGCACAGGGTGCCGAGGCTTGCTGTGCAGTGAGATTTCTCTGCTTATAGGTAGGCCTACAGGGTCAAGCATTGTTTGTAGAGTTTGTCTCTTGTCGATTATGCTACAAAACTTGTAACCATTTTGGGGCTCCATCAGAAGAGCTCCTTTCAGTCATTTTATCATCTTTCCCCATCTATCCCTTTTTCTTTTGTTCTTCAATGTCTTGGCTTGAGTTGCCTGTTCCACCTCGTTCTGTAATTGGTGCAATGTTACAGTTTTTGCTTTTTGCGACCTATTATTGTCGTGATCAGAGTTCTAGGGTTACGTAGTGACTTTTACTGTCGGTGCGCCGCTCTCCTGTTGCACACCACAGTCAAAGCATTTGCTTGGTTATTAGCGCACAGTAAAAGGTCAACCATGCCTTACAACTGCCGAGTGATGTCACGTGAAATTCTGAACCTGGTTAGCTGGTTAGTTAGCTCCAATCAAGTATCCAAAGTTTTGAAATCACACCTCTGACATCAGTCATCAGCATGAGGCTTCTGAAGTAAGATAGGTTATGACTGGCTTGTGCGTCGCTGGAAATCACACATGACAAAGGAATCTTCTATTCTGGAATTTTACTTGAGGCGAGTACAGAACGTACAGTGTGTCACGGGTAGGGTGACGGGGAGGACCCAAATGCAGGGAACAGACAGTGGGTTAACAACAGAGAGCTTTATTGTAAAAGCTTAAACAAACAACAAACAACAAACAGGCAAAAAGCAAAAACTGAACCACAAACCAGGTGAGGGACCACAGGGACCAACAACATGGGAGTCATAGACAAATGAACTCACGAGGACAAATGAAACAAGAGAAGTGTATATATACACACACTAATGACAGACGAGACACAGCTGGAGAGGGCAGGTAACGACACAAGGGTGGCAGGGTCATTACACACAGACAGGAAGTCAAACTAAAGACACAAGAGAAAACAACTTTACAAAATAAAACAGGAAGTGGGAAAACACCTAGGCCATGCCACAGTGTGACTGAAATTATATTGGGTTTCGTAATCTGCTGTAATCTGCTACATTTTACATGAGTGATACTCTCATGTTCAGGACCAGTCGACGTGCCAAAATATGTAAGCTCTGAAATTGAATTGTTTGCACTTCAGTTAACAATGTTATTTAAATCTGCCTCAAAAGTTTGTTTAAAGATAAAACTCAATTGATGTCATTCTGATCCACTCTAGGGTTTATCACCATGGCTGCTTTTTGGAGGCCGTTTGTGACTGCTGCTGAGGTCCAACATGTCCAGTATGGTTCAACAGTGACTCTGGGCTGTAACATATCCTACCTTTATGATACAACATGGTTTAGGAACAACCCTGATCTCACCCCCACTGTGATCCTCCGCACCAGCCTCAGAGAGGGACGACCAGTACAAGGTAGTGCATGATCCCAAATGCTGATTTGAACAATTATGGAACCTTGAAAAACTGAGATCTAAACTAAACTGAACTGGGGCTAAAGAGAGCATAAGAACAGAAGTAATGGACACATTACATATTGTTAAGTGGCAAATGTGTTAATAAAACTGGGGGTAACAATAACTAAGACTGGGAACACAGGACAGATAAGATTGCATGTTTGATGCCTGTGCCTGGTTGAGTTTGCGAGGAGGGACAACTTTGCAAGTTCTACTTACAGAACATGGAGTATTATTTGCTATGCTTTCAACTGACTGCAACTGTTTTTCTCAGGGTTTCAGCTCAGCCCTCGTTTCTCAGTGGAGCTGATTAACCGATCTCTGGCACTGAGGATCACCAGTGTTGAGCGGAGAGATCTGGGGCTGTACTACTGTATTGCCAATGTGAACACACGTTTAACAGTTGGGAGAGGAACCATGCTTCAAGGTAATAGAATATATTTTGTGCATTGTGGTGACTAGACAGACCTTGTTGCACAATTGCTTTTTTTGGGATTGGCTTGGCTCAACTCAACACAGGCAAGGCGGCCAAGGGATGTCCCCTAAATATATGATATACAGAAATGTAATAATAATGCACATGCACCATATACAACCAGAGGAGATACAAAGCCGCTGTTTTCTTACTCAAAACTGGTTTCCAGGATGAACATTTCAGAATAAGTTTAACAGTGTCAGTTCATTAAATACAGCATTGACAATGATCTCTCCAAAAATCAAGTAAAAGTAATCTTAGCTACAGCTTAATTTTCCCTCTCTGTATTTCTTCAGTTTCACCTCCGGGTTCGTCTTGGCTGGTCTTTCACCACTGGTACTGTTTGGGTATCGGTTTTGGGCTGCTGATTATGGTTCTGGCTGTTTGCATCACCCACTGGAAAGCAGTCAAACAAGGAGGCAACCAAGAAGACCCCCAATGCTAACAGCATTCAAAAAGACAACAATGTCATCAGCAGCTAATGTAGTAGACCTTTTTCACTGCAAATATTTGAACATGTCCTAACAGGAAATGCACAGCTGTCACTAATAACATTTATCAAGGCCCTGAAACAGCCACACTCATTGTAATGCAGCTTTGATTCATGGTCTTAACCACAATTGTGCTTTTCAATCTATGGTGTGATCCAAGTGAGTGGGGAAAGTCTCTCTGTTGAACTACAGCAAATGCATTTCCAATGATTATCGATCAACAACCCAAATCAACAATATTAGCTCAATGAACAAGATCGGAGCTCTCAGTTCATCAGGTGGTGCACACAGAAAATGTATAAACAGATATTGAACTATTTAAGTTAAAATAGAATACAAACAATAAAATCTGCTATAAAATATAAATAAAACGTAAAAAACAAGTAATAGAAGGAAAACAATCAAAAGGTGGAATCGCCCGAACAGGGACTTGAACCCTGGACCCTCAGATTAAAAGTCTGATGCTCTACCGACTGAGCTATCCGGGCTCTGACTGCATGTCAAACAACTACAATATATGAATATTCTAGTTATACTATAATACTAACTTTTTTAAGGCATCTAACCAATAACACATTCAAAAAACCTATTGACTTTGAGACGAGGGAGTCAGAAGTGCTAAAATGTTATTTAATTCATGATCATCCACAAAGTTCAAAATGTCAATATTTTTCAATAACTATTAGTGAAAACCCATTAACAGGAAAAGTGTACAATGTGTTAAGACTCTTAAAATAAAGGCAATTATTAACTTTAACAAAACGTATATATTTTCTTTGTGTAAAAAACTGAAATGAAAAATATAATGTAAATGACGTTGTGAACAGTGACTGTGATGTTGAATAAATCGTGCACGTACGCGCAGTAACATATCCATCAAAGATTAAGAAAGACATCCATCAAAGATTAAAAAAAAAAAGAGAGATGCAGGCCCCAGCGAGATTTGAACTCGCGACCCCTGGTTTACAAGACCAGTGCTCTAACCCCTGAGCTATGGAGCCAGTACTGTAACGGAATGACGTCACATTCATCTAAATAGTTGTCGGAGCTTCTGTTACTGTTACGATGCATTTTCTGCCAAGCAGTGCACACTGGTATACACTCCAGCCACAGTGACACTACACTGCCCTAAACAGAAATATGCAGGTAACGATTTCATGCTATCCTCATTTCGACTGTACATTGAGCTTCTTAAAAACTGTGAGATGCACAATGTATCCACCAGGTGGCGGCATGTCACCACCTTTAAAAAGATACGCGCCTACAGCAAACTCTCAGAAAAAGAAGCCGCCTGTCATTTCAAAGTGACCAAAGGAACATTACAAAATAATAATAATGTTTTTACTACAGCAAAAGTACCATATTTAGAGCATGGATTCAATCATATTTCACAAGTGTGCAATGTTATTGGTGACAGTGCATAAAGAAATAGACAAACGTCAAACAAAACTGTCAAATAGGTCAAACTAAAGCATATTAAATATACGTCGGTGGTGATACTTGGATCATGAAATGTTTTGGGGAGACATTTTTTTACTATTGGTTGACGGCCACCCATCACGATTAGGGTTACAGGGCGTGGTGAGGGGCTAGAGCCGGCTGCCCCCCCGCACTCTCCTCTGTAGCCTCATACCAAGTTTGGATGCGAAAAGACAGCATGAGGATAAACATGGCAGAGTTTATTTCCACGCATCGTGGACGTACCATTTCCCTAGCCTTAACACATTTAGAGGGAATCTAGTCCATCTCTGTTTGGACATTTTATTAAAAGAGAGAGAAGGGGGATTTGGCTTTGTGCGACCACCTGGGGTAGAGACAGAGACAGAGAGAGAGACAGAGAAAGAGAGAGAGAAAGAGCAATGGTGGAGCCGAGAGGACGAAAGGGTAGATTTAATTCATGAAGAGGTCCGTGGCGATCCAGGATTGTGTTCCAAGTGTCCTGGACTAGGATCGTGGACCCTGAAGTTCATATCAACAGGTGAATATTTGATTCAGGTCCACCCTTTCCTTGCAATGGTGGAAACGACTATGCATGATTGAACAGATTATAAACTGGTGCATATGACCTATCCAAGTGTAGGTGTAAGTGTATCCGCACCACCAGGCTGCCGCAGTGACAACACTGCAATAATGCTGCCGTGAAACTTGAAATATGACAAACTTGTTTTTTTGGTTTTTTTTAGTTCAGTCGCTTACAAATTCATAATAATAATAACACATATATTCATCGCCTTGGGCTCCGATGCACACTGGACTGTGTGTGTGTGTAGTGTACATATCCCGTGTTGTGTTAAGTGTCCCCGGGATCCAGACCAGTTGAACCTGTTCTGATGTGACCCGGGTTGGTTACTTCTGAGGTTGCGCTGTTGGAAGCCACTACTTTCTCAACATTTCGGTCTGCTACGCCCCAAACTACAGGACACACACACACACTAGCTGTTGCTATCTACACCCTGTCGAGGTCGATTCTGTCGGGATTTATAGACACATCTAGCTCCCGCTCTACAAGACATAACAAGCGTTATTTTTTTATTACCCCCCCCCCCCCAAACACACACACCGAGGACATTTCTTCCACTGAGGCACGAACCAAACGTTAACAGGCCGCCGCTGGAAGTGGCCGACTCGTCGGAGAAGCTATCGGTGTCAGGAGCAAAGACTAGCACAAATAAAAGCTGTTTTAGGCCCGCTTCATTGTCAGTGTTTGCGCCTGGACCGACACCGTATTACGGTTTTATAACAAAGACAGTCGCGCGAGCGCCGGGATTTCCTTCTCCGCATGGCCATGCGAGGAGCTCGGATCTACGTGGAAGAATGTTTCGCCTTCTCCCGGCGTTAGCTCAGCCGCGGCTCCATGTAAGATGCGAACTGCTTTGTTGTAGCTTTGGGGGAACAGTCGGCCTGTATTCATCATTCATATTCATTCTATCACGAGGGGATAAAAGACACTCATACAACCAGAACGGACCAGATTACAATTGATATCGCAAATGACACAGACTGTTGTGTGCATATGCAGCCGTGTTTGCTGTGTGGTTGGCCTCTGCTCTGAGCAGGCGGGCTGTATTTTGGCAAATGCCCCACTAGCAATATATCTAGCTAACAAATGAGTGTTTTCCTTGTATTTCATCATGCTTTTCCTCTCCAGGGCCAACAGTAACAACATGCTCCTGGCCTCTGTCGTGGTTGTGTGGGAATGGCTGAACGAACACGGACGGTGGCGGCCCTACAGCCCCGCCGTCTCCCACCAGATAGAGGCGGCCATCCGGAGCAGCGACCCCCGAGGAGGAAGCGTGGTCCTCGGCCAGGTTGACAGCCGGCTCTCGCCGTACATCATAGATCTCCAGTCAATGCACCAGTTCAGACAGGACACAGGTAAGACAGGGAAGGTGCTGGGAGCGGAAGAGAGAGAGGATGCATCGTGCAAGGGTGTCACATGTGGGCTTTTTTTTTTTAATTTAGGGTTCAGGGGTATTGTGGCACCTTGAGGTGTTTTGCAAAAACTTTTTAAAAATCTGCTTCTTTGGCATCTGTGGGCTGTTTGTTATGCATCATGTTCATACAAGATATTAGACCAAACATACACTGCCGAGTGCCACATCTGGGTATTTTTAAGCATTTTCATTATTTTTCATTCAATTTTGTTTCGCCTGACCTGCTCGTACATAGTATACATATCTATATGTGGGAACAACAGTTTTCTAAGCTGGTCCAAGGACTGGTGAAGGCTCAAAGTAGGGCGACAAATGCGCTGGTCAACAAAGTCAGTGAAGACAGTTTTATCATATAAAGATTGTTATTTGTTCATTTCAAACAAACATATATTAACACGCATATCTTTTAAAGTTTAGGTCATAGCAGAAAAAGAATCATCATCTTGTTTGTTTTTTTTACAATTTATAATTGCACCTATTGGCATGTTTTCCTGCCGTGCCAACACTTATATAAACAAAGCCATAACACAACCAGAACACATGTATAACTTTGTGAGTGATAGTAGGTGTCAGTGCTGTTTCAATTGTTAGAGATGGGGCCCATGTTTCTGCTCACATTTGGATCACAGCATTGAGCCTTTTTGATACTATCCTCATGAGATTACGACGTAACATGTATTGTAAAAATGCACCATATGTGTTGTGTAGAGCAGGTCAAAAATGCCTCTGATTGGAAACGGCATGTACGATTTCAAGCCTAGTTTCATGCAGCGCCACGCTGTTGTGTCAGTATGAGCAGCATCACAATATCAGGTGCTATTTTTCAACCCACATTCACCAATACTATTCAGGATTTAAATGAATCTCCGATGCAATGAAAAGGCTACTACAAAGTCATTAAGTCTCTACACCAGAACTCTTAAGCTGTTGAGTTGCTCTATAAAGTCTTGTATTGGTTCAGGTCCTTTTCAAAGTTTATAGTATTGTGGAACTTCGGTCAGAAAAAGAGAGAAAGTGTGTGTGTGTGGTTGCTGTGTTGGGTTGAAATTCAACAATTTGATGGTGTGGAGCAGCTGCAAATGACAATCGCACCACTGAGTTAGCTGCATTCTTCTGCCCTTATCCACGATCACCACTAACATACACACGCAGACGCACAGCAGCTGCACACTCCGGACACGAAGAGATGGGGAAAGACCATGGTTCTGTGGAAAGAAGGGAACATTTCAAGGCCTGATGAGCAGAGAGTTCACTTTAGTTGTTGTGCTGTGTTGATGCCCCCCCACTTCTCGCCCCTTCCTCTCCCTCTGTTTTGTACAAGTGTTAAGTTTCGTCAATAGGCAAAAGTCCCAAGGGCCTTTTCGGTTTTGGCTTTGACATGGGAGAGATAGAAAGATACCTTCCTGTGTGTGTGTGTGTGTGGGGGGGTTTGTCGAACAGATGTGAGTTACTCCATTGTGGTTGTGAGACTCACACACACACACAGGAGGTGAAAGTCTGAGGGTTTTGAGAAGCAGAACAGACCTCGGAGGCAGAGGGGAGGGGTTGTTAGGTTTGGGGGTTGCTCGTTCTTACAAGTTCAGTAAAGTGGAAGATGAAGGGAAGGAAGAAAGATGAAGAAGAGAAAAGAGAACAGTCAATGTTGGGTCCACTCAAGATCCAGTTTGTAGCCAGGCAAAATACTGGAGTTTGCTAAACTGACCCTCTCATATCAAATCTGTTATTTTTCCTAGCGCCTTTTTATTTCGCAAGGCACAATGTATAAAACATCCACGCAGCAGGGATCTCATTTTTTTTTTTTTTTTTAAAGCTAGCACTGACCGATGGTTTTAGTTATTTTAGTTGTGGGTAATTAATGTTACCATAGTGCGGAATTTAGACAGGTGTGTGTGAGAATAAACCCTGTTTTTGGGGAATTTTTGCAGTGAAGGGATATGTGATGTGGCAGACAGGAAACATGTTCTGCTGTGAGCACACACTCTCTCTTTGTCTCTAGACCAAACACTTGCTTCACACTCAGTACACGCCGAGCTGTTCACCAAAGGAGACACGCCACTCTTACAACAAGGTAATACATAAATATGGGTATTGCACTAAAACCCAGGCTTTGGCCATTTACACACGGCAGCACTGCAGTAATTGCTTTCTTCGTCTACTTTAATTTGCTTAAAAAACAAAAGAGAAATGTCAGCGCTGCTTTTGCGATTTGAAGATTGCATTGAAACGAGTCAAGGGGACACACACACACAGAGGCTCTTTTTATTTTTCATCTTCATCTCATCAAGTCGGCTCCGTCGCCACCGGGTCTTTGACGTACGTCCGGTGCGTCTGGGCCTTTAGTGTGTTCTGTGCGACAAGTGGGAGCCCGCGTTCCCCGAGACCATCTTTGCTACTCGAGCTGCCCTGCACTTCCAGAGATTACCTGTCAGACAGGATGGTCGGTAGTTTGACGGCGGTCTCGTTTCTTGGATTTTGACCTTCGGTAGGCGTCGCTGTCACTGTCTTAACTCTCATCACATCCATGCTTGAATACAATTGTTGGTGTATGAGAGAGAACAAACAGGGAATTGGAATCTGACACTTTGTATTCCTTTCAGCTATAGAGCTCCACTCTCCGGTTGTTTTCACTTGCAATTCTCTAGTCAGTACAGAAAGTGTATATATTATTCGATATATATATATATATATAGTATTGCTGCCTCGTCTCTTATGAATATTTCACTTACTGAATTCAAAGAGAATGAGTTCTGGTTGCGACCGATTCATCTTACCACTCCAAATAAGCCGCTATTGTCATAACACAATAACAAAAAGAACTTGAGTTGCTTATGATGGAATTGGAAGATGGAATAATCTCACGACTTGACGTTGATGTTGATTGTTTTCCATTAGTCTAGCACGAAACAGGAGTTGGTAAGAGACTTCAGCTAATGTTAGGAGGGGCTCAACTTGAAAAATGATGCTACACGAAAAAATGTCACACTGTGAGCAAATGTCTCCCCCTCTTACTTCATGGCACTTATAAAGAGCGATCTGTCGTCAGTTTCTTTGAGGGGCGTTATTTCAAACTCTGAAGGGCATAGTTGTTCCTGCTCCTGCAGCATGTTGCTCCTCTCGTTCCAGCTGGTCCTGCTGAAGGAGACACATTCCCAGACCCCCACAATGCCCAGGGGCGTTAGGGTCATGGGGGTTGGGGATGGGGGTGGGGGGGTTGGATGGGGGACTCCCCAGAGATGCAGGGGAGGGGGTGGATTGTGGTGACAACAAAGAGGTGGCATGTAACTAAACATTAACATTGACTACATTTACATACACACACAGCAAAAACCAGGTTAGTGGGACAAGTCAGGATACGATAGGAAATGACAGAACATGCGAACATGTGGATTTTTATTAATTTGTCAACAATTACCTGTACTGGAGTTTTCGCAATCTCATAGAGAAATTGCGGAAATCTAGTTCTGTACCATTTTACACATATAACAAGGATAATTTAGATACATAAATGATTTAAATTGCAGAAGCAATGGAAGGTTTTAGGTGCATTGTTTGTTTTGTCTTTGACTTGTTAAGGTTAGGGTTGTCCATCTCTCCCTATCTCTTTCTCCTCCATCCCCCTCTTTCTCTGCGTTGCTGTCTCACACTCTGTGACGCTGAAAATTGACTCTGAACCCAAATCTCAGGGGATTGGACTCTTTCAAGGTGAGACAAAGTAGAGACAAAGGCAGAGAGAGAGAGAGAGAGAGAGAGCTGAAGGGAGTAGGCGGCACGACAAAGTCGGAGGAGAGGGGTGAAAAAAAGTGTGGAGAGGGTAACTGTGTTAGACAGCAGTTAAACAGCAAGGAAGAATATTGCTGGGGGGGGGGCGGGGAAGAATAAGAAAAGGTATAGAGAGAATGAGACAGCTGAAAAATCAAGATGTAGAAAGGAGCTGAGGTCAGGAGGTCAGGAGGAAAGGAGGAAGATAAAAGTGACTGAAAAGAAGATTACAAGACCTGGCGCAGAAATTAAAAGGTGAGAATGGAAGAATAAAGGCTTGTGTGAAGACTTTCATTTAGGCTAGTGGGATTTCTTGAAACCAGAAAAACAACAAGTTGATGATACATAATTTTGCTTAGTCCTAGTAGAAACTTTTTTGCATTGTTCTGAGAAAGCAGTGACCTATTTTTCCCATCCAGCCGTCAATGTAGATACATGAAAAGTTTGGGGAAAACTCAAATATGAATTATTATTATTATAATTATTACTAGTATTATCTTTCAACATCATTCATTTAAATCACACTATTTCTTAAATGGAAGAAGTAACTTGGCTTGGAGTTAGCGGACTGGATACTGCCTGTTCAATCTGTTTCCACATCATAAATCACAAGAAAATAACGGGAAGCCGGAGAAAGGAAGATGGAAGAGGTGGTGGGGTCAGAGCGCTCGGAGTGGTGAAACTCTGCGTGTCGGGTTACTGTGAACTCTGGGGGGGGACATCACTCACTGGCTGCCCTGCAACACACAAGCAGTGTGCATATATGAAGGCATTCGAAGACACCGATATATATTCACGTCACTGCTGCCTTACTGTATCATGCCGTAGCTATGGGCAACGATAGATTTCCCCCGAATGTCAGAGTTCCTTTAAACACTCAAAACCTCAACTTACCCTCACTAACACCCCTCACACTTAAACCAGACGACTCACTTTATACACACACACACACAGACACACACACACACAGACACACACAGACACACACACACACACACACACACACACACAGAGGATTGCCTGTGGCTGAAGACTCTCATGTGATGGGGTTTAAAGAGGCCTGCAGGGAGGCAAAGAGATAAAATGCAACAAAAGAAATGGAAATAGAAAGACATAAGTAGTGCCAGATAATGTGTGTGGACAGACAGACAGACAGACAGAAGATGTATTCACTTCACAACACCTGATGGACACACACACTTAAATCCCACCACAAAAGTTGGTTTAAAACTGCCCTGACAGTTGTCCGGAAATATCGGCGTTGCAAAGAAACGAAAGTGGGGAAGCAAACATGGAGTCAAAAACATGTCAACATATCGATGAAGCGCTAGAAACAGAAGAAAAGGTGACCGCGACAGAAGAGTGATATCAGACAGGAAAAGGGGTGAGATATCGAAAATAAACAAATCAGAAGTGGGAAACCAAGAAGAAGAGAGAGAGTCGCAAAGTGATGGAAAGGGAACTAAACAAGAGGAAGTGAAGTGAGTGTCTGAAAGAAGTTAATGAAAAAGAAATAAGTGCTAATAAGTGAAGATTTTGTCTCCAGGCCAGCGTGATCTTTTAGATAATTTGTGGGCTCATCCTCTGTTTCAGTCTCTACGTTTGTCGCTTATCTCATACTTCTACTTCATCTTTCGACTCTTCCTCTTCCTCTTCGCTCTCACCCTCAGTAACTCAGTATCTGTTCTCTAGATATTTAACCTTGATGGAGACTCCCATACTATATATGTCATTTCCTCAGCCCTCCCTCATCCCTCTGCTGCTCGAGGGGACTTAGGCCTGTTTGAGGGCGACGAGTGGAGAAGTGGAAGGACATGGAATATTTTCGAGAAGTGCTTTAATTTTAAGGGGTGAGAAACACGACGGCAAGGAAAATCTTGTTATTCTTCTGATAGGTGGATACAAATTTGCAATATGCATTTGTGGCCGAGTTAGGAGAGTTAGATGGGGAGGGAAGCACAAGAGGATTTTGTGTGTGTTTTTGTGGAGTAGACGCCTGTGAAAGTCCTCTTCCCACACCGTCATCACCACGATAACTTTGATAAGGATTCTAGGATCAATTATTGTCATACTGCAACACAGGGTTGCACAACGAAATGCAGCTGTAGCCTCATCCAGCTATGCTGCACAAGAAAAACATGACAAAACAAAACGGAACGAAAACAGTAAAACATGCATTCATGCATTTTTATCATTTGCACCACAGCTAGACTGGGCATTGCCTTGCTGCTGGGTTCATGCCACGTTTTAAATGACATGGACCGAATCTTTTTTTATCTGCACCAGAACACTTTTTGTTTTACTGCACCACTTGTTGAGCTGACCAAAAGAAATCCAGCATCGACTGCTGTTACATGATCTGTTTCATGGCACATTTGAGGAAATGGTCAGTTTCGTATATTGTCATTTGAGCTGACATTTTTTTATCAAAAAGCACGCTGGTGGATGTGAGGACGATGCAGCGCTGTGTGAGTTAAGGTTTACACTAGACATGTTTTGGACTTTATAGCTATATGCAGTCATTTAAAAGTCGTTTTGTCCAAAAACACCTGTGTGAATTTGCAGTTTGTGCACAAAGTTGTGCAATGAGTGAATGTCTAGAATTGGCTAAACAGAGAGGAAGAGGAAGTGCTGCCTCAGTTTCCCACAGAGTCACTGCTATTGAGTTCATGAAAAGTGTGAGGAGCACAAACACCTCCTGCATGAAGCGTGACCCGGCCCTAACGTGCTTGCCTGCTGGTCAGTGTGTGTGTGTGTGTGTGTGTGTGTGTGTGTGTGTGTGTGTGTGTGTGTGTG
>CALSBV010012168.1:4169057-4183862 GCA_943590825.1 Bovichtus diacanthus
CCTGCTCTTCTCTCAGCCTGCTCTTCTCTCAGCCTGCTCTTCTCTCAGCCTGCCCTGAACACACTCTCTGGCTCTTTCTCCCTAAGTACCCTCGAACTCCTGTGTCTTTTACGATCATTCTCCAGCCCATAACCTCTTCCTCTTCCTCTTCCTCCCTGTCGTCGCTCCTAAATAATAATATTTGTTGTCTGAGCTAAGACTTTCTCCTAACAACGCTCCATGTTCAGTGTGTTTCCTCCATATCTACTTGCTGCCTTATGATATTCATGATAAAATACTCCTTGCTGTAATCATTTCAGTAGATTATAATGTTGGTTGGATCTATTTCAAAACTTTGAACTCACGTGGAGTTTTGTATCAAGTAGATTTTCAAAGCTTCTGGGTGATCGGGGCTATTTGCCATATTCTGCAAACCCATTTTGGACTTTTTAGCCATACTCTCCTTTGGTCTTTTCAGACATTCATGGTCCCCAGAGGACAAAGCCTAGTGACCGCGGTGATCCGCCACACTTAGGTTGACATTTGTCGTTTTGAGGGAAATGTCTCCACAACTACCGGATGGACTTTCATGAAATGTGGTACAAGCGTCCATGTTCCTGTAATATCTTTTGCTGATCCCCTTAACTTTTCATCTAGCGCCGTCTTACTTTATGACAAAATATCTGCAAAACGAATGGCATTTCCACCACGAACGACTCAGGGAGTGATGCCTGATGGCACTTTGCTGTTGTTTTTTTCGCGCCGTTCTTCACAGTCATACCGAGGAGGGGGAAGTGTTGCTCATTGACCCACAGAGGCTGGCTTTAATCAGCTACCAGTTACTCTACTCAACTTCAAACTGTGTCTTCAGTACTGCAAAGAGCAAAGAAAAGCTAGATGACATAGTGGTATTTCCCAACTCTCCCTGATGTCATACAGCAGTGATTAAAGCCCCTTCATGAAAGCTTTCCCATTTCTTGGTTCCAACAACAGGTGTGTGTTTCACTTTTTCTTGTGAAAAAAGCCTACCACTGTACAGGAAGTGATGCTTTTCCATTTTGTTTTAGCACCAGAGACCAACAAATGGGATTCTTGCCGATAAGTGAAAGCATGGTCAGATGGTTTAGATGTAGAGTTTTTGGTATTACCCCCCCTCCCTCAACCCTGCCGTATGTTCCCTGCCCCCTCCTCTCCTTCCCTGGCTCCTCTCCTCCCTCCTCTCCCGTCGCGTCTCAGCAGTCTGGGCCCCTCAGAGCCTCATTGTTGGTCTCCACAGTAACCTTTGTTGGATTACCCAAGCCTGGGCCGCATTAGCAGCACAATGCTGAGCCTCTGCTAGTTTTCTCTTTTTTTCCCTACTCTCTTCTCCTTCCCCCTCTCTCTGCTCAGACCTTTTCTATATTCTTTCCCTATCATTTCTTCACTTTCCTCTCCTTCTCTCCTCTCTATTTCTATGTCTTTTTTTTAATTAATTCTTACTGTTTTTATCTCTCTATCTCTGCTTCCTTTTAGCAGCCTGTATAGTTTTGCGCTACTTAAATCCCTAAGCCCCTTATAGCATTTATCAGCGTGTGTTGATTTTTTTTGGGGTGGGTGCGGTGGAATACCCCATCATATCAATATGAATATCCTTCAGGTGGAGGAGAGGTGACAATGATACCATTTCAGCCAGCATTGTTTTTACCCCCAGACATTCAGAGGAGGGGCGTGTAGATACGTGCGTGTTTGTTTGTGTGTGTGTGTGCATGTGTGTGTGTGTGTGTGCGCGTGTGCTTGCGTAGACAGTCTCAGGCTGCACACCAAGACAAGGCCTTATGGGAATGGGGTGGGGGGGTACAAGACAAAGAAACGAGTCAGCAAACTGTCAAAGATTGATCACACAGTGGTGCAAGAAATCAGGCCAACACCAGAGAGAGAGAGAGGGAGGGAGGTGACACACACACTCATACACTCTCTCTCACTCACACACACACACACAGCGATGCCTGGCTGTGAAGGCATTTAACAAATGCACTCACACACACACACACACACACACACACACACACATTGTCCTCTCTCACACACAGCAAATATTGACAATCCTAACGGGAGATGCAGTGAAGAATGTGTGCTCACTCTATCTCTAGTGGGGGATTATATGAACGAGACAAAGGGAGGGAATGAAGGGGGGGGGGCAATGGTGTTTTGTGGGGAGGGGGCAGGACAAACAGCATACTGAGTAAAGGGAAATTAGGCAGAAGGAGAGAAGTGCATGAAGTCTGACTGTATTTGGGAGAGAGATGAGAGCAGAGGAGTGTGTGTTGTTACCTGTTCGGTTCACCAACAGGTTTATTTTGATCATGTGTGACCCACAGAGGGAGCTGTAAGCACAGACGGGGAACATTCTTATCTATCTTACACATTCAAGGAAAATATTGTGTGTACAACAAAACCTGGAGCAAAACGTGCCTCCTTGAATGAACAAGAAGAATGAAATCCTCGGACACGTTTCAGAGGTGAAAGCAAATTAGACTTTGACAAATAGTTCCCAGAGTAACTGTCTCCATTGTCTTTGCTTTGTGCGGCTGCTGGCTGACAAAATAGGTTGCCCAATCAGTATGACCTACATGGGATCTTTGGCATTTTAGCATTGTACTAGTTCAGTGGCTTTCATAAAACATTTTAAAAAGATGTCTCTATTGGACAGCAGATGTGCATGGACTTGCAACACAAGACTTCGGAGACCTCGGTTACATGGTCAGCAGCTGTGGCTTTTTTTTTTTAAAACCCTTGAATAAATATAAATAAAGGTTTGTACAAATTGTGTCGCTAACTGGTTACAAATGTTTATTGCATCTTATGGATTAATGTAATTATATAAAATATATCCATCCATCGGCACAACAACTGGCCCTGTGAAGCCCTTTAATGATAGAATAAAAGAAAATAATACATTTCTGTCACTTAGCATTACTTTCACCGGCTGTATCAGCTGTTGCTAATTCCGTGTGTTTTGATGACTGGCCAAAACAAGACTTTGCTGACTTTGCAAACTCTGCTCTGTCGTCCGTCAAAGATTGTTTACGAGGTAAAAGAAGTATCACTCTGTAACACTGCTGGACACTCACTAGTGGGTTTGTAGTCCCAACAACTACAACAGTGAGTGAGATGTCGCCCCTCGAGTGGATCAATTATCATAAATTTCAGGAAATGCGTTCTACTAGTTAACCTTTCTTCAATACCATATAGATAATTGAATCTTAGCAATATTATAGTTTTGAATCGGGACCTTCAGTATTTGGATTGACACGCTCATTAAAAATGAGGTATTGTATGTATTTAATCAACGTCTAAGTAAATATAAGTAGCCTATAGGATCAGATACCCAATATTAGAGTTAGAATTAGTTAAGGAGTATGTATAAAAGAAAAAAAGAAATCTGTAGCATGGATGCATGGTGCATTATTATACACATTTTAAAACAGTTATTTAAAACTGTCAGCACAAACTTGATCATTTCCCTTTGTCTTTGTCGACCGGACTTTTAAATTATTTTTGAACAATGATAGAAGATGAAGAATTTGGAAAACATGCAAGTTAACTTGAAGGAGCAATGGCTGTTTGGTGTTAGTGGCTGACTACTGATCTGTCTGCATTGTGGATTTACACCCAGGATAGAGTTTCTTTCCCCTCATTATCTTTAGGGAAAGTTTATGTTTGTTGAGTTTCACTCGGGTCCGTTTTAATGGTTTAGTCCGCTTCCCAAGATTGCCAAAAAATATTCACATCATTTCATTAATAAACACTCTGGACACTTTTTAACTGTTGCATAATGTGTTTGAACACTATATTTGTTGGTCTAATCAAGCCAGTCATTATTCATTCAACAGAAGCCCACCTGTCTCCGTTTATTGACAAAGGAAGCTCCCAGCTGGCATTTCAAATGTAGTAGGATTTTAGAAAATGTCCCAGAGTCACGCCCAACAGCGAACCTCTCGACCACTCTGTCACGTCAAATTATTTTTTCACAAAAGCAGAGGAAGTTTCCTTGAAACATCATTAGCAAGTCTTTGGGTTACAGTGAGTGTGTGTGTGTGTGTGTGTGTGTGTGTGTGTCCATAAGAATGTGTGCGAGGCTGTGTGTGCAGCTCTCTGTGTGTGAGACAATATGTGTGTGAGAATGTGTGGGCTGTGTTATTGTCTGGTGTCTAAATCAGTCCAGCTGATGTCCATCTGGGCCCGGGAGAATAGGAGTAGCAGAGGGACGGAGGGAGTGTGGGAGACAAAGCTGAGGGAGTGTGTGATCTTGTGGGAAGTGGGTGGAAGGTAGGAGGGCGGGTTTGAGGTCGCAGAGGGTCAAGAGACTGGAGTCCCATTCAGGCCCCCCCCCCCACGATATTACGAATCCTACTATAGTGAAGGCATGACCCGCCCTCCTCTGCCTCTGATTGGCTAGTACTTGTTACTGTCTAAGAGTTGAAAATAAATAGTATCTTTGATAAGATAAGATAGAACTTTATTTATCCCGAGGGAAATTGTTGTGCAACAGTTGCAATACACAGTAGGAGACAGTATAAGATTCTAAAATTTACAAAAATGGACAAATAGTGCAAAATGTTTTATACAAATATACATATATATGTAGAAACATTCAAATAAGGTGAGCTGAGATGCAGGTAAGGTGCAGTATTTGGCAAAATAACAACATAAAAATAAGAATTACCAAACCAAACTAAGTATGTAGAGGGCAGCACATCCATTTCCTGCTCTGTATTGGAACTATGTTAAATTGCATCGTCCCGATCAGATAAAAATATATTCTAATTCTATTCAAATAAAATTAAAACAATTTGTGCAGCAAAATGTGTTTTACTATTATATATAATGTTTTTGGATTGTTATTACTGCTGCATTAATGTGTATGTTGCATATTACTGCTGTAGATGTTTATGGTTGTGCTCATTTTAACTCCTTTAAACACTTGGGTAGTTTCCATATTTTGAAAAGATATTTTAAGCTGCCTGGCTTCCTGCCTTTCCCCAAATATTTCCTCCGTTTTTGAGTCATGTTTCATGGGTGACATATACAAATAAATATATAGATATTAGTGTTGTCATGATACCAAAATTATGACTATGATACCTGCCTTAAGTATCTCGATACCAAAACTGAAACGATACCACGGCAAAAACATAAAACATCAGGATAACTGATGGAATAATAGAAAAGCAAAACATGGAACTTAAAAGTATTTTCTTTCCTTTTATTTTATCAACGTAAAAATAACACTGAAAATATTTAGACAATGTCAATGCAAGGCAGTGGAGGATGTGAAAAGAATCCAAAAAAAAACAACGGGAGCGAATTATTGTAGCATACTGTATTCATACATTTTAATATCCAACCAGGACTGCAGAAACTCTTGATTAAGATCAGCTCTACACACGTTCACGTCTCCACCTTCACACGTCACACTGCTGCGCGTAACCGGTGGAACCTTTGCAGAGATAAGTGCGAGCAGCTCTGTAAGCTATTTTATCGACTTGTCTCTTAGCGAAACGCTCAGTCGAGGGCTCTTATTGTGAAAAGGCACAAACAGAAAGAGTGTGCCGCCGTTGCCATTGACAAAGCAATCCCATGATGCCTTGAGTTCAGTCTGAGACCGTTTTCAATACTCTATTCAATGGACACATTGTTGGAACGAAAAAAGTGTTTGGTCTCAATACCCAGCCCTAAATCCAAGTCTGGAAAAGTGCTGCATTCAAATGTCTGTGAAGAAAATTGTGGACATCCAGAATAAGCCCTCCCACTCTGAAATCCACTGTGATAACTCGCCTGACTGTGTAAACAAAAAGAGCTGTGCGTACGCACGCGTGTGTGTTATCAGCACATCGGTGGGGTAGCTGGAAAAGTGTGTTAATGAGCTACATGAAGCTTATCCAGGATCAGACTGGACTCAACACTCCCCTCTCTCTTCCTTCACTCATACTGTAAAGCTTCCCCTTGCCAACGCAGCAGCCTATTAACTATTATTAGATCAGGTGACTGGCAAACAGTGGTGAGTGTGTGTGTGTGTGTGTGTGTGTGTGTGTGCGTGTGAGATCACTGTCATCGTCTTTCATTGGGTTGATCCAGCGCAGATGTAATATATAGGTGTTTCCCCAGCCGTCATCAGCAGATAGCCTATTCATAGCATCGTGTTCGGACTAATCTGATCCACGTAGGTGGTCAATGCGCCGTGAGCAAGATGGTGATGGTAGCCGCAATCCAGCCATGCGAGCCCACTAGTTGGTTGTTGGGACGCTTCTGACTGACTGTGGGCGGTGTTTGATGCGCCAATGTCTCTGTGTAGTAGTCTGGGTAAACTAGAGAAAGTACGGCTCATTGGGGTGAAATTTGTGTGACCGAACAAGGTGTGACGTCACCTGTGATATTTGTTTAATATCAATGGTAGGTCACTTTGTTGTGCTGGAAAAGCAGTTCTGCTGTGAGATGGTCGGACAGTCACATCGTGTCTTTAATGGGACAGGGAAAGACAGGTGTCAGGAGAAGATATTTCATACGCCACAGTCTGCAGCGTGATACGATGTACACAACATAAATTCGTAGAATCCAAAATGACCCTGTTTTCTCACTGATAACCAGAGACTCCGGGTTTATTTAAGTTCACAGTTAGTAACAGGAGACATCTTCATTTCCACTCTGCTCCACCAAAATCCGATGTGCTCTGAGCACATCCAGTCACACATTACACCACTCTTATACTGATGACGAGACGCGGTAATTATTATTCATTATCATTATTATTGTTTTCATCAGCGGACTACCAGAGGGCAACTTTTTACTGCCGTCTTAGTCAAGTTGCATGTTTTGTGATAAAAGTTTCACGTCCTTTCCGACTCCATTCATTTCTGTTTTCACATCACATTTTGATTTGCTCTTTTGTACAGTGTACGACCACCTCTGACCTTTCAAATGCAATAGATATATAAATGTAACGAGTCTAAATGGTGTTTCCAGAGAGGCAACAGTAATGTTTACAACAGCAAGCTGAATATCGCACTGGAAACAATCTAAAATGTCAAGTAAATAATATGCCTGACATGAAAAGAGGCGACGTTTAGTGAAGTTTAGAAAGAATGAAGAACACAAACACCGTCAGTATCAGTCCTCCTCCTGTCCTCCGGTGTGATGCACTGCCTGCAGTTCTTAAGCAGAGGCCTGCTCAGGTTCTCTGCACACATTTGAAGGTGGCTGGTTTGGGGGTGTCTTGACGGATGTACAGTAATCTACTCGACTACTGTTCTAGCTATCGGGGGGGAAAAAGGGAAACCCACCAATGCTGTCCCGTCTGTGTATCAGTTTTCCATAAATCTATCTTCACCCTGTAATGTTTAGCAGCTGTGTGTTTTGGAAGCGACATCTCTGAAAGTGTACTAGTAGCACATTACATCAGTGGTTTCTGTTGTAGAGCCCTCACTGTATGTTTACTGTTCTTCTACTACTAATGTCACACAGTAAAATTGCTTTTTCTCTCTCCAAAGCGAATAAGACAACAGCTTATTTTCACACAAACTCATCCTCTGATACTCTTCCTCATCCACACTACACACACACACACACACACACACACACACACACACACACGCGCGCACACACACACACACACACACATCCCAGTGAGTCATTCACTCGATAGTCGTCATGTGTCACTGAGTGTGGTTAAGTGAAAGCAGCTTAGTGCGCTGACAGAAAGCCTGTCAAAGCTAAACCAAAAACAGGAAACAACAGATCATCATCATCGTCGTGCGTGTCACACTGCCGACAGCAGGCCACGCTCAGTTCGATCGCTGTTGGAGTGGAGGATAGTACCATTAAGTGCTTGAATCCTTAAGGATGCCAGTTCAAGTCCAGCTCGAACGATGTGCTGTTTGTTTCTTTTTCCAAAGTAGGAGTGTCTGTGTTCCATCTTGACTCTCAGCTTGTTTGTTGCTGAGAGTCAAGTTCACATTTCCAAAGAGCTGCAGATCACTCTCATCAAATATACCGGACTCCGGACATTTCTATACAGTTCTTTAGAAAACGGTTTACGTGTCTGTGTGTGATAGATGGGTTTGTCACTTAAAGATGATGATGTCGATGTTGTTGTTGATGATGATGATGATGATGATGATGATGATGATGATGATGGGCTTTGTGATGAAAGCAGGTAATCCCCGGCAATCAGCTGTATGACGTTCATCTCTTTGAGATCACTGAGAAGATGGAAACTCTGTGGATTATCTCTCATTAACACACACAGACAGCCGGGCGTAGTCAGATGCACACTGAGAAACAAGGGGACACAAAACGGAGAGAGAGGTGGGAACCATGGTGGGAGGACTGCGTCTCTTTTTGTGTCTTTATGACAACTGTCTTTCATTTTTCTAGCTTTTTTGAACATTTGACAAGATCCTCCAGAATTTATTGAGCTGATTTTTATTTGCTTGTCGTCTTTCTGGTCTTTTCGTGAAACTTGGGTGCACAGTTGTGACCTCTTAGTGTGAAAATGACAGTCATCAGTTTTTCAAAGTGAGTATCTGTCTGCGGTGGTGGAGGGTGCCAGCGTCTAATGTCTGATCTGACGCTGGGGGCCTGTGAGGAAGTGTTGGAAACACAATGTACAAAACTGTTTGTGTCTTCTGTTGCAGTGTGCCCACCGTCCCAGTGAAGAACCTCAACGGATCCAGTCCTGTTCACCCTGCGCTGGCTGGTAAATCACACACACATACACACACACACACACACACACACACACACACACACACACACACTAACCATTGGATGCTTCTGGTGACAGATATAGAAAGTGGAAATGTGGATGAGTTTCTTTGGGGAATTTCACAAGAAGCCAGGGAGGAAGATGCTATTTGTGTTCTCACCAGACCCAATGTCTCTGCTGTATTTCAGGGATCACAGGTATCCTGATGAGTGCTGCTGCTCTGCCCGTTTGTCTGACGAGACCTCCAAAACTCGTGCTGCATCCTCCGCCAGTCAGCAAGAGCGACATCAAACCCGTGCCAGGCTTTGGCCACTGCTGCAGGAAGACCACCAAGAAACAGGCTCGCAAGGGTAAGCACTCAAGCCAAGAAGCAACCACAGAGATGCAGAAAAAGCACAGTTTTACCTCCACAAATGCATTTGTTGTATGGCTACTGCCCTTGAAATTGTGTCCCTCTGTCTATCATCAGCTTTTCTATTGCGTGAGAGTTTTAGAAATGATTCACCAAAGGAGTTAACAACCTGGACTTTTTCTTCTCTTTCACCCCCCTCCTTCCTGTCTGCAGGTAAAACTCCAGAGGAGGTGGTAAAGAAGTACCTGCAGAAAGTAAAAAGTCCCCCAGAGGAGGTATGAACAGTATTTGTTTCTATATCTTTCATGGTGCTAACTCATATGATGTATAATGTTGGTTTCACATTAACTGATATAAAATAACTTATTTTTCTTTTCCTGTCTTTGCCCAGGACTGTACCATCTGTATGGAGCCGTTGGGGGGTCCGTCTGGATACAAGGGTCCAGGGGTGGCGCCCGTGTCTCGGGCGGAGTCAGTTGGGCGACTAGCACAGTGTGGACACCAGTACCATTTCCAGTGTCTGGTGGCCATGTATAACAATGGCAACAAGGACGGCAGGTAGGTTGGAAACAGGGACCAGTACTCCTCCTCCTCGTTGTCTCTCAGCTGTTTTGCAATGAAGCTCATCAGTTTTCTCCTCTCTCTGCAGTCTTCAGTGTCCCACCTGTAAAACCATCTACGGCGTAAAGACGGGCAACCAACCGGCAGGGAAGATGGAATACCATGTCATCCCTCACTCTCTACCAGGGCACCCTGACTGCAAAACCATACGCATCATCTACAACATACCACCAGGCCTTCAGGTACTCGAGAAGAAGAAGAGTTGGATGATTGCCACGTGAGGTTTTACACGGTAAGAGTTGAGAGGTGCTAACGTCAATCATCTCCCTCTCCTTTCAGGGACCAGAGCATCCAAACCCAGGGAAGCCCTTCACTGCCAGAGGCTTTCCCCGACACTGCTACCTCCCAGACAGCGAGAGAGGACGCAAGGTAAACACAAACCACCGTCCTGTTACACGCAGCCATCAACCTTTGTAAATCCATTCTTTCTGCAGATGTATTGTTAAAATGAACGTCATTACCTTTACCCTCACCTGTCGTCAGGTACTGAGACTGCTCCTGGTAGCGTGGGACCGCAGGTTGATCTTCTCAGTTGGGACTTCGAGCACTACTGGAGAGTCTGACACCGTCATCTGGAACGAGGTACATGATCATATTGGACTGTAACTCAAGTCAAAGCTGATTGTCTGAGCTTTGTGATATATGCACATCAGGGTTTTTTTGTCTTAAAACAAAAGCATTTTTTTTCCTCTCTTCAAGGTCCACCATAAGACAGAGTTTGGCTCCAACCTGACGGGCCATGGCTTCCCCGACCCCGGACACCTCAACAACGTCCTGGAAGAGCTCCGAGCTCAGGGCATCACAGAGGATGACGGACTGATGGAAAAGTGAAAGGACAAGCGACCGGGGAAAGACATCGTGTGAGAGCAGTGACGAGTGGAAGGAGGAACGAGGAGTAGAGAAAGAGACCATGAAAATACAATTAAAAAAAAGGAGGAGGACCTGGACTGAGGCACACTCTCTCAGCCAGCACTTAAAGAGGGTGCAAGGGACGTTTCAGGTTATAGAAGACATTGATTTTGTTTTTGCAGAGGGGGAACCACTTTTCAAGATGTGGATCGAGTCATTGCTGGGTTCGTCTGTCATTGCAAGTCTGTCCAAACTTCTCGGATTTCAAGTAAGCACATTACCAGCTGGAGTTGGAAGGAGTTTCAGGAAGCTGCAGCAGAGAAAGAGGAGGAGGCAAACAAAAAAAAAAAACAGCAGAAAAACAATGATGGCACTCATGGGTTTAGCTACTAGACAGCTAGGTACTAAATGTCGACAAGTGAGAATGAATCCGTACTAATATTTAGGACAAAAACAAGTTTACTTTACTGAGAGAGAGAGAGAGAGAGAGAGAGAGAGTAACCAGGAAACGAAGGTACAATGTTAGAGCAGTTCAATGAACACTGGGCGAGAAAGGACAAAGAGAGAGAAGTTGGAGCAGTGGGGGAGGGGACAGGAGGAGGGAATGCAGGAATAATGTAGCAGAAAGAGACGAAGATGGTGTATGAATGTAGCGTAGGATAGGAGTAAAATCAACTGGTATGGTACATAACACGTACCTTGGCTAGCAATAAAAACACAAGGCAACCAAGAGTGATGAAGGGAAAGACAGATGGACCGTGTGCTTGCTTTGTTCAAACCACCTGCTCGTTTGTGGTTGAAGTTTAGTGCTGTTGCTCCCTCTTGTGGTGGTACTGATGAACTACACCTCAGCCTGCAAGCTACTGGAACAAATCAAATTGTTACTATGAGTTATCCGCTGTGTTATTTTAAATTTTTTTATCATCGTTAGTGTAATCCTCATTTAACATCATTCCATACTTTACCTCCTACTTTTGACTCGATGGGTTTTTATATGACCTAGGTCTATATGTTTATGATTGTGCGTGAAATGACAAAAGACCAAACTAAGGCCCAGTCACGTTGGTCTATTTGGAGTCTTACTATTGAGCCTTTGTGGTACAACTTTAGATACACAGGTACAAGTATTTGCTTCTATATCTTTATTTTTGTCCCTTTTGATGGTTCACATGGTAGTAAGTGGATGTAAATGCTGTGGTGTCCTGTCGACAGTGTGGCACCCGTGAGAAAAGGCGAGGATGTGAATAAAAACCTGATAAAACATTTTGAGGGTTGTCTAAAAGTGCTGAGGATTTGCTAAGTTTTTAGTTCTAGTTGAATGAGCTTCACTGTCAGTGCTCAAACCCAGAGGAATGAACCCGGGGCTGGTTCACAGCCAGAAAGGGGGTTGGGGAGGGTGGAGAGGAGGAAAAAAACATCAATATTCAAATATATTTACAATTTTTCAATCTGGCCATTTGTCAAGGACACGGGTTGGCAAAGCTTCATTATGTGTTGTAAGTAACTAGTGGCAAATTACAAATGAAGACCCCCACCCGCAATTAGACAAAGCAAAAACAGGATTAACTAGGCATCTAGTTAATAGTTAGATATCATCAAAGATAGTTAATAAAGACTATTTCCTCATTTGTACTTCAGATGTTAAATTGCAAGTCCCCCAAACCAGTTAAGACCAACTACAGGAAGCATCACAACTGGGCTTGCTTCTGATTGGCTGGCATCCCTTTAAAGAGGTGAAATCTGTCCAATAAGGCCAGTTGGCATGTTAATATTCCTGGGAAATAGCATGAAGAGCATATGTTGCACCTGCACCAGAGGACAATGTGTTTGGAAAAAGCCAAATTGTAAACTATACACGGTATGGGATGTTAATCTATGACTTGTTGACCTCAGTTGGAGATCAGTAGCATCATTCTTATCTTAACAAAATTGATTTAAAAAAAGAAGGAAAAAAAAGAACTCCTCTTCTTACCTCTACCCAGTCTTATCCTCTACCTGACGGATAACACACTGTCCAGTCTTTGAGTTGGGTCTGTAAATGACCCCATATCACAATGTTACAAGACTCGTGTGTGTGAGTGTGAGAAAGATAACCTGTGTACTGTGTATACTACCAACATGCTCCCAGTTTACGGTATTATTTTGGTACTCCATGGGAATCGCATCATCCATTAACGCTGACGATGATCGATGATGATGATGATTCTCCCTTCCTTCTTTAGTACGTTATTTTAATTTGAAATGTAGTTCCACCTTTGTTTTTAATTGCATCTTCCTTGACACTATTATAGAGTAAACTTTATTTTCATTTTTTTTTTTATTATTATGTGTATGTATGTTGTATTAATTATGCCCCTTTTTATTTGTTACAATTGGTTTACAGAAACAGTCTTTTTTTTAATACGTTGTCTTTTTTTTCATTGTGTACAGAAATGAAGCTGATTTGTGTCATCTTTTCTTTGGAAAAGGAATTTGATGGTAGACTTTTATTTTGAGTGTGAAATGTGATGAAATTGAATAGCAAGTCCAACCCTTACACACTTGCTCTTCTGTGAGGTAAAGAATGCTTTTGTTTTCTACATATCATCTGTCCTGTTACTGTTCTGCCCTCAACATCTGTGACCCTGGAAGGTTTCGTAGCCGACGTGTTGATGGACGCTTTGTCTTATGTCCACCGCTCCTTCAGCAGCAGAACGGTTCAAGTGCAGGTGGCATGATGAAAATTATTATTTTAAACATTGTAAAATATAATAAAATCACAATTTCCTCCTGTGTTGTTTCAGTTTTCTCGCTCTGTTGGCCCAAACATTGCACAATGACTTGGGAAAACACTGATTACGTGTGATCAGTAAGTCACTCGATTGTTGATTTTGAATTGTCCTTTTGCAATTAAAATAATGTTAATCATTTTGAAAACGATGAACAGAAATGACGATAAATGCTTGTATTACTATTCCTTTTGACTTGATGAATTGAGTCTGATTTGGTTATTGCCGAGTTGAAAAAAATTTAAAGGATTTAAAGGTTTTGACCCGTGGTGTGCAGTGTCTGAAGCCATGCGAGCAACGTATCAAAGAGCTATGACTCACCATTTTCAGTTGTGTCCCTTCTTTAAATGTGGATGTCTCATCCCTCCTCCAAACGTCTGTGGACATGGGACTTCCGTGACATTGTCTTTTTGTTTTTATGAGGGGTGGGGAAAAGAGATGAGCATAGGTGCTGGTATGGAGAGAGAGCAGAGTACGGATGATTAATACAAGAAAAATTAAAATAAAGAATGAATTTTTATCATGAATTCCAATATATGCACACGTCCCTTCGATAGCTCAGTTGGTAGAGCGGAGGACTGTAGAGGCGTAACGCAGAGATCCTTAGGTCGCTGGTTCAAATCCGGCTCGAAGGAGGCATCTTTTATTGCCACAATTTAAAAGAGACAACAAATCACTTACACAACTTCTCGGATCTATTTTTTTCCACTACTATTTAGGAAACATGCATTTAACAGCAACTAAAGCCGTTGTTCCCTGACCAGGATGAGATGAGGGCGCCGAAAAAGTAAGCCATGAAAGTAACGCCGACTTCCCCCTCACTTTAATATGTTTCCCTCAAATAGCTGTGCCTCACTCCGCCCTATTGAGCAACTATGTGCAAGGAGTGAGACTTTAGTTACAAAAACGGTGGATTGTGATGGAGCAATAGCAGTGTGTGAATATAAATTAACCCCGTAGGAGTGAGTGTGGTTTATCATGAGCTGCAGGTGGAGGGCAGGCGCAGGCGCAGGCAGTATCGCACAGAGTTACTGTAATTTACAAAGGTATACAATAAAAATGAATTACATTTCATCATTTGAAATGTAATTTCCCGCCATTCTAAACTATTTAAAAATTCTAACTGTAAAATATATTAAACTATTACTACTAAACTTTTTTACAATAATGTCTACTAGTTTATTGTATTGCATTGTTCTGTTGTTTCTCTTTTACCTTTTGTTGTTTCATGTATGTAATGGCAGAGATTATGGATACATTAATGAACTATAACCACTTAAACAGAAATCTATGCTTTGTTATATGAAGACAAGTCCAAGTCCATTATTGTGGCCAAGCGGTGTTTGCTCTGCTCTCATTGTTTCCTCTTGACCTAACTTATCATCACCAATCCTCTCTCCTCCTCTTCTCTGGCCCTACATTATCCTCTCCTCTCCTCTCCTCTCATCTCCTCTCCTCTCCTCTCCCCTCCTCTTTCCTCTCCTCTCCTCTCC
>CALSBV010012168.1:4184262-4195783 GCA_943590825.1 Bovichtus diacanthus
CTCTCCTCTCCTCTCCTCTTCTCTGGTCCTACATTATCCTCTCCTTGCCTCTCCTCTCCCCTCCTCTTTCCTCTCCTCCTCTCCTCTCATCTCCTCTGCTCTCATATTTAAAACCAAATGCATTATATTCAATCCTGTATTTTGTATAGAGACAATAGATATTAACTTACAAATCTGAGTGTTTTTATTGTTTAAGAATAGATACAGCCTATTACACTCTTTGGGCAGATAAAAAAGCAATGATACAAACAACAACAATCAACAGTGACATGCAGTTTTATAAAGAACATCAGCTCCAGTATCTCCTGTAGAAGTCCACACACACTAGCAGCTTGGCTTCACTTGACAGATGTATGGGAAGTGCATCTCGCAGCCATGATTGGACCAGCCCGTGGACTCTACAAAAACATCAGCATCATCAGCGATGGCAACAAAATGAATGAATCAAGTTTAATGGTAGAAAGGCCTCATGGTCCTGTCTCTGTACAGTACTGTAGGTCCAAGTGTTGTTTTCTTCCATGACCAGTAAATGAATGTGTGTTTTCTGTTCTCACCTTGAGAGTTGAGCTGGAGGCACTGGTATTGGTCGGAGGGGCTCACTGTTTCCCAGTTGTGATAGTTGAACGCTGAGCCATCTTCCCATCTCCAAACGTCCTGAAGGAAATAACACTTACAGTCAGTGTCTCTATAAAGGTACACGTTTAGTTTAAAGCACATTTGTGTAGGATTTGAACATTTATGACTCAAAAAACAAAGACTGCATCAATGTTCCCTAGGATTATTTAACTTTACTGCAAACAAAATGTAATGCCAACAGAATCCCTTCATTTCATTTCATTCAATATTATATTCTACAAAACTAGTTTTAAACCAAACCTAATTCCTTGTGAATGGAACTTAATTTTAAATTTAATAGAATGTGCACAAAGTTTGTTAATCTGCTTCTATTTCTATTTGAACATTAGGTCAAACAGTGATGAAGCATGAAAGAGAAAAAGTCTCTCAGTCTGGATATCCCGCGTCGGTGGCCAAATGTGCTTCTAAAATAAAGGTGTTTATACTTGAACAGACCTGGAAGTAGTAACCTCCAATCCAGGCTAAAGTGTGACCCCCAGTCTTGACCATACGCTGGAGGAAGTTGTACTCCCAGATGTTGTGGACTGAGGCCAGACTGCCATCATAAGAGGCACAGAAGCTCTGCAGGATGAGACGAGAGGAGAGTTTTATTTTTTAAATTTCAGAACAATTGTGTACCTTTGTTATTCCAAAAAAAAAAAGAGCTCCACACTTATTATTGTCCCTCTCTATGAATACAATGTTATTACCTCAGCATTTCTCCAGGTATCATAGTCGTTGGCTAAGTAGTAGCAGCTACCACGGAAACTAAGCCAACCATCAAGGCAAAAAGCAAAACGAGCTGGAATGGTGAGAAAAAACAATGACAATAATTAAAAATAAATACCCAAATTGATCTTTTTTTTACTCATTACACTGCATGTAAGTTTGTTTCCTCTTCTCTCTCCAGCTGCAGCCGCCTCATGTGTTACTGTGAAGGTGGGAGATGTTCTTACCTTGAGGTAGAGCAGCAGTGTCAGCATCCATCCCTGTAAAGCCCAACATCAGAACGTCTGTAAGGTTAACTGATTCATGTATTTAGTAGCATTCAGGGGATTAGATTGTATCCTTTTCATATCAGTTTAGCTTGTAAGAATCCCTAAGTATGGCAGCATTAATTGATACCTGTTTGAGTTTACAGTTTCTAAAGAGCAGCTGATGGGGTTATTCAAACATATTACGTATTTAAAGAAATTAATGAATTATGTTAGAATGGACAGTAAATCACAGCAAGAAAATGAGAAACACTTGATGTGATGATACAAGATGCTTCATGTTACAGCTAAAATATCTGAAGTTATGTACAGATGTTTGAAAAAAACCCACATGATTGATCTGTAATCTGACTGGTCTACTTGGAAAGTAAAACTAAAGTGCCAATAACCTGATTTTAGTGAAGGTTTGTTTTCCTCTTTTACTGCAGCAGCCTCAGGTGGAACAACTGAGGGATAAGAAGGGCAAAGATGTAACGTAGATCAGTTTCTTACAGTTACAAAGTTATGTACTAAACACGACCAGTCCAACCTGTACAGTGCCAAACCCCCATTCATCAATTTGTCCCAAATAGTGTTTCTTTTCAAAACTGATCAAACAATAACTGAGACCATATCTGAATCTGAATTACATGGACTGCTTTTTTCAAACAATCACATAATCCAAATCTCCTTCTTGTCATTGGATGGTTACACATTTCTCTGCAAAGAATACAAACATCCGAAGGGAAGAAGAACAGCCATTTACGCAAAGATGTCAACAAAGATGTCGAACTGGAGAGACCACGAGATTCTGTCGGTGAGGGCCAATTCCGAAATCCTCAGATAAATTCAAGGAACGGCAAGAGACTCTGTTGTTCATGACAAAATTCAAGGTGACCTCGGTGTAATCCGTGTTATGTCGTGCCTCCTGCACGCTCTACCCAGGCACCGCCACTCGTCTAAACCAAAGAGTATTTCCAGCAGGTGAGAACGCATCTGATACGGAAAGTCTACGAATGTGTGTGAAAGGGCCACTCTTTTCTCATGTGAACTTCAGACAATGTCAGGAGAATCAGATCCGGACATTGTCATAATTTCATATGAGGAAACGGCTTCAGACTAGGGCTGGACAATATATAGATATCCATATTGTGATCTGAGACTCAATATCGTTGTATCTTTTGGACATCTTAATATCGTGACATGGAATAAGTGCTGTCTTTTCCTGGTTTGAAAGGCTGCATTACAGTAAAGTGATGTCTGGATTTATCAGACTGTTCTATAATTTGCCTTTACCCACGTATTCATTATATCCACATTACTGATGATTATTTATCAAAAATCTCATTGTGTAAATATTTTTGTGAAAGCAACCACCCTACAATATTGTCGCAATATAGATATCGAGGCATTGTTCAAACATATTGGGATGTTTGATTTTCTCCATGTCACCCAGCCCTAATTAAGACTATGAGTAAATCTAAAAATACAAAGTTAACACTTGTCCCAAAGCCTCATCCCATCCCTCATCCCATGACCTACGTTTTCATTATCTCTGTGCTTAGAAATATGTTTCAATAGATCATCTACATTTCACAATTGTATAAATAAATGGTAAAAGTATTTTAGTGCATCAGTATATTGTCTCACCTGTCGCAGCCCTGATGGTCAAAGCGACACCGAGGATAACGGAGAGGATCAGTAGAATCTTCATCATGAAAACTGATGCTCACAGATCTGAAAAGTGGAAGCATTGAAAAGGTAAGAGAAAGAAATGACTGTGGGAAAAAAAAAAAAAAAAAAGCAACACCGAAGCATAATGACTTACAGAGAGAAGAAGCAGTCGGGTAAATGTGAAGTTTTCTTCAGGTATGGACAGGACAGTGATGGCAGGAGACTCTGTGGTCTTTATATACATGCTGAACCTCATTGAGTCATCTCACTCTTGTGACAGAGTTAACAATAAAACTTGTGGACTTTGCCTTCTGAGGTCTGTTGCAGGAAGACAGAACTGTTTTTCCATCACTTCCCATCAAGGTGATTGAATGATACCATCAATCAAACCCCTGTGGGTCAACAAAGTGGTGTAATTTCCCAGCTAACTTGTCCTGGATATTGTACATACTGTATTGCTAAACACCAGAAGAAAAAAAAAAGGAAATCTAAAATCTTCTGGAATTGCAATGGATGTGCTGGAGGAATTGACAGAAGGAGACATACATTAAGACCACAGTGGTGTCTATTCAGTGAGGTTACACATAAACATAAAGGATCTGATTAGCGTTAGCTACATTTAGAGAATTCTGTATATGAGTCTGTCAGTGACGGACCTTTATATACTTTTGTTTCTTTCTGAATTAAAGAAAGATTATTTTGATCAAGGTTCTTCTCCAAAATGGCAGCAATCTCCATTTTCTAATTAAAATGCCCAATTTGTCATTCCTTAGTATCTAAGTTGATGTGAGCTGAGTGAGGAGTGAACCCCTGCCAGCTCGGAGAGTATAATTTGGACAAAAATACTCCTTTTGCCAAGAGTTGGAGAGTATTAAAGCATGTGAAAGACAGTTACCAAAGTACAAATGGCTAGAAACTCTCTACATGATATTACGCACCTCTGGCGGGGTTAATATGATGACTAAGCCCTACTAACACACTGAACCAAGGATAGGTTGTAGCACAGATTGCTGTGTGAGTGTGGTGTGAATGTTTATCTATTGGCTCAGGAGCGTCGTTGGTTTGATCCCTGGCCTCTGCGGTCCACATGTTGAAGTGTATGTAGTGGGCAAGGTACTGAACCCCAAATTTCTCTCAATGAGTGTGTGTGAATGTTTTCCTACCTACTGAAGAGCATGCGGCACCTTGTATGGCAGCCTGTGACTCTGTGTCTCTTTGAGTAGATGAGAAAAGCTCTTTATAACTGCAGTCCATTTACCATTAAATGTGTTGAACGATTGAAAATTAAACCTTTGAGCTGGCTTTACCTTATATGTGTATTTACTAACACCTGTTCTGTAACTGAAATATGTTTTTTTTTGTTTTCCCTTTAATACAGCCAGTCAGTCAGTATAACGCACTCGTTTCAAGCATCTCCAAACACCTGAAATACCGGAATACAATAGCATATTATGCATCATAGCTCACTCACGCCCTCTCCAACCCATCTAACTCATCCAATTAACTGTTTCTACAGACTTCTAAATAAAAGAGTAACTGTCAAAGAAGGTAAAGTTAAGGAATTGAAATATCTTGTTCAAATAAGTCAGTTACTTAAGTTAAGTTAAATGAGGCTGACTCAGTCAAGGACACAGTTAAGAGATAACTTTGCATAAACCTCAGCAGAAGAATATTTGATACTTCCTTCCAGAAAATAAGATACAGTTCCCCAACCATTTTACATGTAATGTTGACCGTACCGTCTTCAGGGTGTAGTTGATAGGTGTAATGAGGCTGACTCAGTCAAGGAAACAGTTGTGAGATTAACTTTGATTGAACCTCAGCAGAATAATAAACAAGACTTCCTTCTGGGAAATAAGATTCAGTTCCACAGCCATTTTACATTTACTGTTTGCTGTACCATCTTCAACAAGTCCTCATCGTTCCGTGAAAGAGAACACAAAGCCTTGAAAATATAGAAAGTTATGAACAATGGCCAATTTAAGAGAAAGAACCGTATGTAAACCTGCAATAAGTCATTGTTTGGTCTCTTGGGGGCAGTGAAAAGAAGTTGTCAACACCACATTGACATAATTGTCATACTTTTTAGGTGGTTAAAGTAGGTGTAGTTATTGATGCATTATTGTGTTCAGTGGACACTGTGCTTCCTTGAGTCCTGAGCAATGCATCTGCCGTGACTCAGAAACACGGTAAAGTACACTCTGGTTCACTGGAGAAAACACACCCAAGTTCTGCTACAATTGCAGTCAGAGAACAAAAGGGTTAAATTGCACAAAATCCGATACTGCACATCCTTGGGTCCGGAGCAATGCACCAGCAAGGGTGAAGTAGATCGCATCAACGGTTCTAGAGATATGTGAAGGACATACACACAGACAGACTGTATTTGTTGAGAATATTTTGTATTAATAATATTGATCTGCAGAGTAACTAATAACTAAAGTGATCAAATAAAGGAGCGAGGATGGAGGAGCATAAGGAAACTCTGAGGGTTAATCATGGATAATTCCAATATCTTTTGCAATGTATCTTTTTTTTTATATTCTTGCTCCTGAACAAGAATACAAAAGTACAATCCCGACGAAGTCTTTCTGCGTGGGTCTATTTCTGTATGATGTGCTGAGTCTGACTTTTAGACATTTTGTTCTTGTACAGACATTACTGTGGAGCAGGGGTCTTCAACAGGGGGTCCTCAGAGTTACTGCAGGGGGGCCCCCAAATTATATATTATAACAAATATAAACTATATAAATCTCTGTGCTGCACCTTTCCATAAAGGGTGAAATAGTTAGCTGTGGCTACATATTATTATTTTAATAGCTTAGTGTCGTATGCACCATAAAAAGTATATTTCTACATGGTACTTTAAGCCGCCCTGCACATTACTGCAGGCCCAGTTTATTATGCAATTTAATTTCATACACATGCAGCCGGGGGTCCCTGCTCAGTGTCTCTTTTAGCTAAAGGGTCCTTGGCCTGAGAACCGTTGAAGACGCCTGCTGTAGAAGGTTTAGATGTTAACTAAAAACAATGGCTGCAAAAATCAATTCAAGGCAAACAGTGTTCAAAAGACACCGTAATTAATTTTCTCAAATCATTCAATTCTGAAGTGGTGGATGAATAATATGAAATGCTTTGTGTGCGTCTAAGCAGGACACAGTACACAGTATAAATACAGAATGCATGTAGTTGTTCCTGTGCAGGTGTTTATTAAAAGGTAACAGACTGCTGCTCTGGCAGTGATACCTGTGTGCCTTTAACAGTGTTAGACAGCTGTGCTCAGCTGTGACATCAGAGACGAACGTCTCTTCCCGTGACGCTTCAGAGGAAAGGACGTCTCATTTCTTTAAAAACACATTTCCTCGTTTCCTCCCTCCTCGCATGGTTTCCTTGCATCTCTCTGTGCATCCCCGGTGGGAACGTGAGGAAAAAACGCAAGTGAGGGAAACGTGGATGCAATTTAATTTAAGAGACTTGGGATGCACCCGGGGACAATCAGAAACGGTTGTTACAGACTCCTGATCACAGGTTACACATGGGTGTCGACAACATCCCCAGACTATCAGAGCGATGGAGCTGCTACGAGGACTGCACTGCAGGGGAACTGGTAATTACACGTTTTGAGAGAAAGAAGAAAAAATGCCCCACTTCTATGTAAAATAGTATATTTTTTACATTACTAGCAAAGAAGAGGTAAAAAGCTTCAAACTCCTTTTTCCACTTCTGACCTTTATACTGTCTTTATTCTGTAGCCAGTAGCTCTTAGTAGCATATCAAAGGGGAGCTTTTGATTTCTCTGATTTATCGGACCTCTTAACGCACCGACAGCACGGATCAAAGCAACAGTTCTGCGATGGATCGACTGGACATTATTTGAACTGCTTTGATACAAGACTGGTAACAAATAATTCTGCTTTCTGAGCCAGGACTGTTAACTCGAGTTACTCTGATGCGAATGACCAAACATCTTCAGACGACAGCTGGACTTCAACAACCACGATTCAATGAAACTCTTAAAGGAAGATCACACACTGTCCCATTCTTACACGTCTTTATTATGGGGAAGAAAGCTTCTTCCAATCACAAACACAAATTACAACACTTGATCCTTTACTGCTTTGAAGAATACACAAAGGCAGTAAGACACACAACAAACTGCATGAGTTGGCTTCACACTGAAAACATCATCCTGTCATCAGCTGTCCCAAGGCCCCAGATGTTCAGAATCTTTGTTTAACAGCTGAACGGGTTCTTGGAGCAGATGAAGCGCAGAGAAGAGCTGCACTGGGTGTTACGCCAACCATCTGAAAAACATTACACCATAATGTTCACTTTAATATCACTTATTTAACTTTTTCCACAGAAGTGTTAGTAAATCAGCCCTCAGACCCAAAAAAGGGTGAAACATGTGTGACGTTGCCTTGTACTCTCTGCCTCTAAAGTACAAGTCAAGGTCACGTTCACTCTGCTCCAGGCCACGTCCCCTATCAAGACATATAAATACAGATATCCACTCTTTGACACCAACACAAAAATCCAGGAATAACATTCACACCTCGTACAACTCTATGTAAATACATAAATCTTAATTGGACTTGTAACTTGAAAAGAGACGGCGAGCGCGTGGCAGTCGTGGTTACGTGTGAGTGAAACTTGAGCCGTTACAACCAAACTGATTATAGCAGAGCACAGAAAAAATATTCCACTATCACTGTCAAATTGACATAAATTGATAAATGTGTCTGATGTTGGACTCTTCAGCAAAAGAGCCAGACAGCACCTTCACACATACAGGAGCTACGCAGCACATTTGATCTAAACTAACACTTTAGCGAAGGTTATAACTATGTTTCATTCACGTTATATTCCCAGTGAGAAAATAACATAAGAAAATATGTAAAAGCAGCAAAACGTTTCGCTAATGTATCGAGCCAGACAAAGCAAACAGGTGGACTTACAGCTGGTGCTTAAGTACATGCAGGCGTAGCTGCTGACGGAGGACTGGGAGTACCAGTTGGTGTAATAGAAACCCTCCCGATCAATCCACATCCACTTGCCCTGAAAGACAAAGAGCATGAGTGTAAAGGGTGTTCTCTTGGTCTCTGTATCCGGACCAGGTCCTGGGCTTCATGTAGACTGACTGAGTGGTGTTTTGTGAATAAATGCCGACCTGCAGGTTGAAGCCTCCCAGCCATGTGATGCTCTGACCATTTAACCTTGAGATCTCCTGCAGAAAGCTGTACTCTCTGAAGTTGGTGGCCGAGGCCAGGTGACCACCCATGTTGTTGCAATGGTCCTGTGGGACAGAGGAAGCACATGGAGATCTTTGTGGCTGTACAACTCAACTTCATCTTCGTCCTCCAAATGGAATTGCTTTTATCTTCGATGTGAAAAGCTCCTCGTTTCATGGACTGATAGTGACAGACTGACGGACCGACCGTCGCCACCAACATGCTCCGTGTTGTGGAACAAGTACGTGCCTAACTGAATTAATAACAAAGCCTATCAGATGACAGAAAAGCACTTTAAACGAGCTTCATGGGGCTGACTGCTCACAATACTAACACAGAAGTGTTACAGCAGCAGTACCTCAGCATTGTACCAGGACATGGCAGTATTGATGACGATGAAGCAGCGAGAGCCGTGGCTGTACCAGCCGACAGGACAGAAGTTAAAAAGAACTGCAGACAGACAGAAGAGAGAGAACACGGCCTTAAGCAGAGCACTTCACTGACTGAACACACTGATAATAGCTCCTTTCTAATCTCACTTTGTACAGCCTCCTACAGCAGAAACAGCTGTTCTAATGAAACCAACATCTGTATGTCTCTGATATATTCTGAAGAACAGTTAGCGCTGGGGTAAAAATAGAACGGTTGTAGTTATTAGCGTGCAAATGTACTGGTGTGGTGCTTCCAGCACGTCGTGCTTCATACCGAGACTTCTGTACATCCTACATGTCCTCTGTGATATTTGGAGAGAGGTGTGTGACTTCTATTTTACTATTCTCTTTAAATTGTGCATTGTTTGTGCCATGACGAGCTCACTCATATGGTAAAGACTAAAGCTGTGATGTGCCTCTTACCTTCAGGTGCTGCTGCCTCCTCAATCACATGAGCTGCACAAACGCAGAGAAACAGTCAACATAATGCTTATTAAAATCAGCTCAACACATGTCTTTAATATATTTATATAAAGTGTATTGCATTATCAAATGTGTCCTCTTTGATTACCGTTTCTGTGAACAGGGACAGAATGTTCTGGCACAAAGACTTTCTCATCGTTCATCGTCTTGTCCTCCGTCTCTGAAACAACAAAAAGCTTCATCAGACATTTTTCTTTAATTGAGAGTATTCACAACTACAAAAAGTCAAAGATGTCCGGTGTGAATTATATTAACATCAAACTGACGAAGCGTTCACTGACTAACTGGTTAAAACCAGACTAAGCCTCGACAGCCACGCCAGCGGCTCTTTGAGGCTGTACTGACCTAAATGCTAATGTTAACATGCTAACAAGTGCAGAATGACAATGCTAACATGCCGATGTTTAGCATGTACGTTCACCATGACTACCATTTCGGTTTAGCATGTTACAGTATTATGCTAACATTATCTAATTAGAACTAACACAAAGTATAGCTGAGGCTGGTGTCATTAGTCACATGGCCGTCCCTCCACTCATCCTGCCAGCGTCACTAAAAAGTACATACAAGTTCTGACTAGATTGATAAAGCTACTCTTCCAAGATTCCCATATGCCACAATTGTGATGATAACTCTTTTCCTTTTGTGTGCAAAGGGTCACTACCGACATTTTGACAGAAGCTTAAGAAAAGGAACCAGATGTTCTTAAATCTCAGCAAACACAAGTCAGCACCAGCAGCTCTAATCTGGTGGCCATGACTTCTCAAACTCCACAAAGCTACTTGTTGAGATGCTCAGGGACTGTGCTGTTAAAGGTAGCATGTACCAGATCAGCTGTAGTTGTACTGCTCTGTCCTTCAAAAGGAACTGACCACGTGTGCCCTTCAATTCAAATCCAACACAACTCTCTTATTCCGGAAGCTTTTATTTTGAGTTAAACAACAAACAGATAGACAAGTCAGCAAAACTGAAAACAAGGGAACTTGAAATCTGAGCAAACTGGTGGAACTTGTTCATCCTAACTTTGGACATTAGTTGACAATCTATTTTAAACATGTTTTCAGATTCACATGGCTGCCACAGTGCAGGCCGAATAAAAAAATGAAATAAAACAAGGACACTAACCAGGTGCGGGAACCATCTGTTCCTTCAGGGCCACTGCTGCTTCTGTGGATGAATCACATGAATGTTGCTGTTAGATAAATTTAGGCTTCACTGTCTGACTGCCTGTGTGTATTAAAGCAAAGACCTTCAATACCTGGACCCGGAGCTTTCTCTTTGTTTTCAGCTGGAGCTGCAGAAGGAAAACACAACACAGTTAGTAACAATAGAGCACTGGTTAGTCTTCTTCTTCTTCTTCTTCTTCTTCTTCAGCGCACTCTGTTAGAGGCTGGCAGACAGACTCATGTGTGTTGTGTGTGTGTGTGTGTGTTCCGTCTAAATGGTCTGCATTGAATCTGACCTGCAAAGGCAGCACAGAGGAGAATGGAGAGGACCACGACAGTCTTCATGGTGAGACTCAACTGATGTTCTGTGTGGAGAAGAAACAACAGCCAATAAACACATGGAGGGAGAGCAGAACCATGAGCTCCCCTGGAGGAAAAGAAATACAGCAGGTGTCTTACCTGTCAGGTAAATGTGAGCAAATGTTTTTCAGGTATCAGCTGAGTGATGCAGTGATGATGATGAGGTCTCCCCGCTCTTTATATACACACACACTTGAACACTGAATGACATTCATGTGGGCGTGTGGATGGCAGAATGTGCCGATGTTCGTCTATGACTCAGTCCTGTGTTCGGGAAGATGATTGCAGAGAGCACATAAAGATATGAACCTTAACTCTGATCTTTTCCTGACAAACAATTGTAAACAATTTGCACAACCCGCTCCATTGTTGTTGTGACATCAGGTTTATGGTTTAAAGGATTGAAACTGGACTGAATATTCAGTTACAGTATGTGTGTCAGGTGTGTGTCCTGAACTTCTATTTTAAAGGACATGTGAACAGTGGTGATATAATATTCAAAATTATACTTGAGTAAAAACTACAGATGTTTGAGCAGCAAAATGTACTTGATGCATGATGAATGAGGCTCATCACTTTTACCCCAC
>CALSBV010012168.1:4196130-4216362 GCA_943590825.1 Bovichtus diacanthus
TGTGTGTGTGTGTGTGTGTGTGTGTGTGTGTGTGTGTGTGTGTGTGTTTGTGTTTTAAACATAGACTGTTTGTAAAGATGGACGACGTGCCTCCACTTCCTGCTGCTGCCCAAAAGTGAAGCCAAAATATCCCTGATACGGGCGCTGCCATCTTGGAATGCAGTCTTTGGTTTTGGCAAATTCTACAATGCCTTAATTAGTACAAGAGTCAAATGTATTGCAATCAACCTGTGCAGACATGCAAATCATCTTGCATTTCGTTGTGTAACCCTGTGTTGCAGAAGGACAATATGTTAACCTTCGACCTTATGTCCCCAGCTGACTTCAAATACAATGAGTCCTGCTTTCTGAACTTTATGTAAAGAGTGATACCACTGCTGTCAATACATACAGAACCTTTTCCTATGACACTGCACGACATTATCTCCCACTGCAGGAGCCATACAATGAAACACATTGTCACAGTGTGACCAGCTAATCGCCATAACAGACAAACACAGAGAGCAAAAACACAAAACACCATTTATTAAGGCTTGATCGAGCATTAACAAGTCTGCTGACATGGAGCACAGCTGATGGAAATGGCTTGACTGTGGAGCAGTTATGTCCAGAACTGTGTCTGACTGCCTTCCTGTCCCAGTCCTGCACATCACATGCTGCCACACTAATGTAAAACATTCTAGTGCTTTTACTTTACAACTGTGGGAATTCTTGATACAAATCAAATCAAATAAAAAAATGTTATATAGCCCAATATCACAAATTACAAATTTGCCTCAACGGGTAACTGCTACTGCAGTCTATAAGTATCAGAACCAGTCTTCTCCTCTTCACATGAAAAACTTGAGGATCTTGGGCTTGAAGAACTTCATCTTGCTGCCATCCATCAGCTCCACACTTTCCTGGGCCCCAAGAACGGTCTGGTGGACGTCGTCAAACAGCTCCTTCCCAATGGCGGCCTGCACTCTGTCCCGCCATGCGCTCAGCTTGGGTCTCCCCTCAAACACATCCAGGCCAGAGCCCACAGGCTGTCAGGGAGAGAATCACAGAGAATGTGAAAAAGCCAATTCTCAGCCATCAGGCAGCAGAAAGCAATCGGTCTAAAGTCAATGTATTGTCTCGCTATCTAAGAGTGCGTTATAATTCAGATAGTAAGATGTGCTTACATAGGCGGGTTCACAAACGCGTGTACACACACAGGAATGCTGACCAGTACTCCTCCTCCTCAGTTAAAAAGTGTATCGGTGCATTTTCTCTTTTGCAGTCAAATGGAGTTGTTGCTGGGACGGTGGAGACCTATTGCTAATTAAGAGACTAAATACTACCCCTTTGCCACTTGCGTCTTACTCTGCTGTGAGATTTGAGCAAAAGCCCCTAAATTCACTTACGCCATGAAAATAGAATAGAAATACTAGCCGTAGCTAACTAGTTCACCGTTATGGATATGTGCCCCACAGTGACTTAGCATAGGTTAGCTAGCTCACGTGATTGCACGAGGATTCATGGGTGAACGATAGACTATAAACAATGTTGTGCGAATTGACTTTCTTTTTCTTTCAGTAATAGGCCGATTTATTTTTGCTATTATGTTGAATTGGGATGTGCACAGGTCGGAGGGCCCAGGAGATCATTGGTACCAAGCATCAGTGATATTGGGGAGAAGAGATGCCTTAGAAGCCCAATAGATATTAAAGAACACCCCCCCCCCCCCCCCCTTCTTTCATCAGGCTGTGACAGAATCCTGAACTCATCCTCCCTTCACACTCCATCATAAAAAACAGTTTTCTGCCTTTTTTTGGTTCTTCTTATGTAGCAAAATGAGACTATACCTGCATTTTGTTGCACAACCCTAGTACAATGACTATAAATTATCATTGCATCCTTCAATTCCTGTTACTATAATGTACATCACGCCTGCAGTAACTCACGGACCCCCTGAAAATGATTATTTTTTTAACAAAAAAGTGATTTTTCAACTTAAAGTATTGGGAAAAGTATTGTTATGGTACTATGGTATGTCACTGAAATTTCCCTAGATGCCGTAAAACTCCGACACAAAAGGACTGCTTGTCTTAAATCTAGAAAAAACAAATGGAGAGAAGGAAAAAAAACATCTAAAACATTGTGATATTCTTCAGAAACAGGTTAGTAGTAATGTAAATGTACTAAAATGTATTTTTTTTTGTAAACACTGGCATGGCCCTGTCAGTTTGGATTTGGACCATTTTGACTGTGATCTTTCTGCTCACCTGCATGACCTCCACAATGGCAACCAGGTCGGCCAATGACATGTGATCTCCTGCAATGAAGGGCCTGTCCTGGATAAACTTTTCTTCGATGAGTTTCAGTGAGCCGTTCAGGTCCTCCAAGGCTGCGTCTATCTTGTCCTGCGGGACGTCCACGCCCAGAACCTTGGGAATCAGAAGCTGCAGCATAAAAACACAAGGTTTCAGTTTGAAGCATTACTCAACTCTGTCAATGAGCTTGTTTTGGATGCAAAATGATTCTTGAATCTCTTTCGGGCGATGAAAGCAGATACAATGACTGAGCAGATCATGGGAATGTTTTTCTAAAAGACGGCCAAGGACACCATCAAGATAGAGCATCTAACATCGACTCCCTGAGACAGCAAGACAAAAACAAAAGTCAGAGGGTCCAGCTTGTCAACACAGAGTCTTCTCTTCTCCCGCAGAGCTGGGGAGGAAACATGTCAACTCTTTCGTCACACTCATTTCAAAGCCATTGGAGATTGAACCTAAGGATGTGATGATCACCAGACATTGGACTGCCACTGTGTCTTCACAGGCTCACTGACACATGACACACACAATCCATTTAGCCATGCAATGATGCATTTTCGAGTCATTTGCAACACATATTGTATCTATTTGAAAAAAGGGCCAAAAGTTCACATGAAGTACACATGAAGTTCTGTTTACTTGTACGACTCAGCCTAAATATGCTATGATGTCTTCTGTGTCTCTGGAGGAGACAAGTCTGAGAAAATATCTCTGATGAGATGTGTCATTCAGTAACAAATTAAATGTGTCATTCAGTTTTTGCAACTAGATATTAATTCACTGACTTTCTTTTTGTGAACTGCTCCAGAATCATGGACATGAGAGAAATGGGTTATCACTTGCCACAATGTAAAACCGATGTACCTTCGGAAATGAAAGTCTAAAGTCTAATCTGATGCTTTTGTCTTCCTGTTATTCACTCAGCTTGTGCAGAAACAAGGATTACGTTGGAGGGATTTCTCCAGGAAGCTTTCTCTATGTTGCATGTAAAACTCTTATGTTGGTGTGTTCCTGAGGGAATCATCTCAAAGCAGAGCACATCTAATGTCACACTGATACAGTATGAAAAGTACAAGGAAATAGGATACAAGAGAGACGTCTTTGAAACTGCTTTCAAGCTTCATTGTTTCAACAGTGAAGGGTGAGAAATAAAAGCCCCGACGTATCCACCCGCGCACACTAGCAGAACAATGGACAGCAGCAGGTAACCTACGTGAGTGGCTCTAACTTAAAACACAAGCCAAGGGTTTTCCTTCCAGTTGACTTCTCTTTGTCCTCAGTCTGGAGGTTCAAGCCCACACTTTAACAGAGAGCAGGAGGCCATGACAGGTGAGGTGTCAGTGAACATACCCGCAGCCAGAACATCTTGGATCCATGCAGACGGATGGCCATGTGCTGCCATGACAGATACTCATTGATGCGAGCACGCTGCTGGAGGTCAGCTGGGTACCAGAAGTCTGGAGTCTTAAACTTCTCTGCCAGATACAGCAGGATGGCTATGCTGCAGAGGAAAACATAACTGATGACTACCACACCGGACACATGGGTCTATACAGAAGCACTACTGTTGAATTCATTCATCAATGAGCTCTGGTGGACGCCCTGGCCCCTAAATGGGGTGTAGAGGCTGAAGTCATGTCACTGTTGAATTGTTGATGCTGAAGAACATTTAAATATGCACCTTTCAGTCAGGCAGAAGTCTCCATCTCGCAGAGCAGGGACTTTTTTAATCACGCTTATCTTCCCAAACTCTTCTCCATACTGCTCACCTGCAACCAACACACACATCCGGAGCAAGTCAGGAGCAGAAACAACATTTGTTTTTGGTGAACTGAAATGGGTCCATAGCACCGAGTGTAGAAAACTGTCCAGTACTGAAAATATGTCACGTCTAGTCAGATTTGAGATCTGTTTTCTTATCCTGTGATCAGTTCCTGATTAAATAATAATAATAAAGTCAGAGATCATTTTTTTCTTTCTTATCCTCTTAATCATGTAATGACCTCTCTGATTTATCTTGGGACTCCTGGTGGGGATTGAGGGTATAATAAGTATAATTTAGGTATCCATACCAAAACAAATGTATTGTATTGGCACTAAAGCTGTTGTGGAATTTAACTACACTTACTCAAGTACTTTACTCAAGTACACATTTGAGGTACTTGTATGTAATTTGAGTCTCTTCTTTTCATGCCACTTTATACTTTTACTCCACTACATTTCAGAGAGATATTGTACTTTATACTCCATTACATTTATCTAACACCTTTAGTTACTAGTTACTTTCTACATGTTTGCACACAAAAGAGAAGAAGAGTTTATAAAATATGATGCTTTGTTATAAATTAAACTACCCCAAGATATATAGGCCTATAAGTACAGAAATGATTAGCATTATCAATCAATTCTAATATTTTGATCATTTCAGTCATATTTCATGTAAAGAAGTCATGTTTCCAGCTTCTCAACTGTCAGGATTTCTCTAAACTTAGTGCTTTTAGTTTTAATACTTTTAGTAAATTTTCCTGATTATACTTATATACTTTTACTTCAGTAGCATTTTCAATGCAGGACTTTTTCTTGTGCCAGACTATTTGTACAAAGTGGTATTTATTAGTACTTTTACTTAAGTTAAGGATTTGAATACTTCTTCCAACTGATCGGGGTGTGGCGGGGGGGGGGGGGGGGGGCGCATAACAAAACACACAATAAAGTGCAAAACATATAATTGAATTATTCCATTTTATATTATGCACTTTATTTATATTAGTATTACAGTGTAATATATATAATATAATACATACAAATGTTTACAATAAATATTACCAACACACACACACAAAACAAAAAAACGTTTTATTCTTTCTGTGCGGCCGGCACTGGTCCGCGGCCCGGTGGTTGGGGACCTGGTTTAGAGTACAGCAGAGGACCACTAGCGGGCGAAAGTTCTACCGTCACGTGTTTTATCCTGACCGTGTAGGAGCTTGAACTCACCGTCCATCAGGGAAACTGTTTTGAGTTCAAAGGGAATGTTGTTCTTCTTAGCGAAGATGAAAACGGAGCGGCAGGGCTGAGAGAAAAGGTCCAAGTACAGCTCTAACGCCATCGTTGCTTCCGACTGCAGCTTCTCCGAGGACCTCCTCTGAGGAACCAAAGAGCCTTTATGTGACCAAGATAGTTCACCCCCCTCCAGCTATAGACTCAGACGGGGCATGTGTTGGTGCCGTCCCCTTCACTAGCCTGCCTCGGACCTGACAGTGTTTCCTCGCGCAGCCTTTTTCATCCGCCTTTCTAAAATGTTAAACATGAACACGGATTCTTTTTTAATAGACAATTCACTACTGTACGTACAGCACATTCATAGTAGAGAAATGCAACAGTAAGCCAGATATACACTCGGGACAGACATATGGATATGTCTACCAAATAAGTATTTTCCGTAAATTGAAGTAGAAGAACATGTCATTTTAACTTATTACATTCCAACGATGCTTGTATAAACCGTGAAAGCAGAATAACTTTGAAGTAACTGACACAAGCTGGCAGTCACAATAACATGGCAAGTAATTCTTAGTGGAAGAAGGAAGGCATCATACATACAAAACAATAGATGTCACGTTTCATAACGACTTGCCATTACAGGAACGAACCATATGACCGCCATCTTGCCTGGGTCAAGTTTTAAACTTGATTGGAACCTATGGTGAAAGTGATTTATGTTGTCTTTATAATCCTTGTATTGTTCTACCAACACACTTACATTCTTTCAATCATAAAGATAATCTCATCATGGTGCATTTATATTGCAGATGGTTATTTTTTTAAGTTATAATTTTTTTTATTTAGCTTGAACATAACATGCAAGAACTGTCTTTGGTATTCTGAATGGCTAATATATAACAAAAGCAATATATTTTATTTAGAAATCCTAAATAGATTCAGTACTATGGCCCGCAGGCAGGCAATTAAAAACAAACCTGCTGTAATATATTAATATATTTTTAATGTCATGAATTAAGTCATTTCTTCATTTGCCGTTTTATTTTCCAGGTCACCCAGCAAAGACTTGTTGTGATGTTAACTTTACGCTTGATTGGCATGGAAGCTGCTTAGCAGTCAATATATAATGTTATAACATTAACCTGAGTAAGGGTTACCTTTGAGCTCCATTGTGGTTGGTAGCTCAGTAGCACCATATGTAGGAACTGAGAGGTCAGCAGTTCAAGTCCCCAGCAGACCAAGTACAAGAGTGTGGACTGGTACATGTGTGGCACCGTACACACGGGACACTGCTCCCAGGGCGCTGTATAGTAGCCAATACCAGGATGGGTTAAATGCAGAGTCTGAATTTCACTGTGTATGCTGTGCTGCGTAAATGTGTGACGATTAAAAAGTTGATTCCATTGAACCCTCCATCTCCAAGTTACATTACTACACTTGTTAAAACTCATCTCTTTAGCCAACAGACCACTGCTGTTAGGAGCTCGCAATCAGCAATAACTTTGACTTAAAACTGCTGGTCCGTTTCTTGATATCTAACAGTAAAGTTACCTAGTTCAGTAACTTTTGTAGTATTAGTTGAGCCATATATGAAAAAAATAAAAATTATTTAAATCTCTCACTTTGTTAATACAGACGTATTAACCAACTGGTCTCTTTATTCTTCTGGCACCGTTCATTGTTTTTGGTTTCCTCTTACTGCTGCTAGTATATGAACATTCAGCTGAGAGAATAGAGAGCTGCGGATTTGTCTGTCACACAAGAATTCAGTGAAAGTAGTAGTGGTGGTGGTTGAAGAGTGAATCCTCTTGCTTCATCTTACTCTCTGGTCTCCAGTAGTGAAAAGTTTAACAAACAATCAGACATGATACTGCAGAGCACTGGGTGGAAGGTGACAGGCTCTTACATAACAGCTTTTATGACTCAGAATTATCTAGATTCCTGCTGTTTGTCATTGAAGGAGACACAGGGGGCGAGGCAACATTGTATTATACATGTTTTCACATAAAAAAAACTATCATAAAAATAGGATTTAAATGTACTGATTAATTATCTTATGGTTCTGTGAATAAAGTATTCTGTTTACTAACAGCCATGATCACGTCAGTTAAGTAAAATGAAATGAGTACAAATACAGACTTCAGAACATCAAAATTGTATACTGCTATATCTTCCATTTATAAACCAGCACGTAATCAAAACGAAGCCCGGGATCTATCTGCTGTTGAAGTTGTATTTTGGAGTGTCAAAAATCATAATTGTCAAATGGCACCCAACTCTGCAGAAAAAAAATCTACATGAACACAAAAAACAGGAGCTGCACATATCAGAGATAAGTACCCAAGGGTCAAAGGTCAAATGACATGTCTGTCATGTCTCGAGCTGATTAAATCTAAAATAAGAAATTATTCTTTGAACTTTATTTGAGGGATAAACTGATGCCATAAACTGAAGAACAACAGCAACAGATTTGTTTTAGTTATTAAAAATAGAAGCCATCAACATCATATTGTACAGCTTTAGGAACAACTGCAGAAGTGTTAAACATGGGCCAGGCAGTGTGCTTGGATATGATATGAAGATACAGTATCAGACATTAAAATGACTTAAAATATCTTTACTTTAGTCTGTGATTCATACTGGTCTATTCTGTCTTTTTCTTTTACTAACGACATTGTGAGCTGTTTCAGACACAGCAGCGTCTTTCACAAGAAGCTCATGACAGTTCCCTTCTTCCCGACCTGGTGAGGCTGCAGCGCGTGGAACTGAATAACAATCCTGTGAATCAGAAAAAAAGCTGTCAATCTTTTACCCAGTGCATTCATTCAAATATGAGAATAACACCGTTTGTAGGGTTAAACTGCGGCTCTGCTGCTGTTTGCCGTTTCAAGGGTGCATCTGTAGTGAATGTGTGTTGTAGTTTTTCCTAATACAGTCCATTCTGCAAGACTGAGTTCTGCCAGCCTACAAACCAACAGAGTACAGCCTGATTATAAACAAAGAATGATCGCGGCAGCAAAGACCAGGTGAATTTAAGTCCATCCGTCACATGCATCACTATTGCTGTCATCAGTGGATTCACACCCAGAGATGAGACACAGTCAATTGGCACTGTGGTTGTGCCTATAATTCTACTTTGGTCAACTTTGACATGGACATTTGCGCGGTGGATCAACTGGAAACTATCTTGCCAGTACTGAACTGCCAGTGAGTACAAACTAGAGCAGGGGTGCCCACACTTTTTCAGCTTGGGAGCTACTTTTAAAATGACCAAGTCAAAATGATCTACCTACATTAAAAATGCTAAACATATATTTATTTATATTGTGGCGAGCGCCACGGGAAGCGAATGGATAGAGAACACCAACGAGTCAGAGACGGGAGTACGTTTTATGTTGTCCTGTGCCACATACACCGCAAGACCCCAGGTACACCTTTTATTACCAGGACACTACCACCCGTTAACCACAGCACACCGTGGGTCCCCCCCTCCTCCGGGACATAACTCTCACCCATGGTGGCAAAACACACAAAACATGAACACGCATAATTAAACAACACCACTCACGGACATGTCTGCGCACTCTTGGTTCTTACTTGGTTCTTACTTGGTCCAGCTTCCCCACTCATTTTTATACCCTTTCTTTAGCAGAATTGTATAAATTGGAAGGCTAACTATCTAATCAGCTCGCGGTGATTTGCAGCTGGCGGGGTTGACCGCGCATGCGTGGTGAACCGCGTGTTAGAAAAGATGAGATCTCAGACTGGCTGACCTGTACGTCAATCAAGTGGCAAATGCCATAGTGAGGATGGATGATAGGCTAACTTTTAATAAAAAATATATTTTTTTTTTCAATGCCATGCGATCTACCCACGCTACCTTTGCGATCGACCGGTCGATCGCGATCGACGTAATGGGCACCCCTGAACTAGAGGAAGCTAGCGTAGTACCGAGCTGCATGTACTTTATAAAACCTGGCTCTGCTGGAGTTTAAACTGCTCCACAACTGAGACGCAGCATGATCTGCAGTCAGTAATCAGACAGGAGTGGATTGTAAAAACATGTTTTCGTAAATTCCCTCTTTTACTGTAAAATACTATGTGGTGGGTGAGGTGAGACCCTGTAGGGACCGCTTAGACCTGTAAGGTGAGGCTGACAAAGGCGTCAGCAGCCTTATCAAGTTGCCTACTTTTCTACTTGTGAGGTGATCAGCGACAAAGCACTGTGCTTGAAAAACTAGAAAAAACTCTCTACAGCAAAAGGGGAATGCACGGTAAAGCTTATTGATGGACCTGCTGCGTTTCTTTAATATTGAACTTAGTTTGAAATTGTGTGTGGTGGTGATTGAACGTAATCACAGGAAACATGTTTGGATTAAGTGCAGGCCTTATTATTACAAAGAAATCTTTGAAGACTGCATCTGCATATTGTCTTCATATTGCATATCCTTCATAAGCTGAGGATATGTGCGCAGGGCAGGCAGAGCAATGGCCTCCTAAAAGCTCACCTGTCTTCAGTCAGACCAAGTTCTTTAGTCAGAAACTCAAAGATCTTGGCACTGTGCTCCTTGTTCTTGTCAGCAGTGTCGGTCACGCTGATGGCAGACACGGACAGCATCACACACGGAGAGCAAGAGCCAGCTATCAGCATGGGCAACCCGGGCTTCACCACCAAATTCATCCTCTGAAAGAAGATCACCACGACAAACATCAGTGAGGGTTAAATATGGACCAACAAAGGGAGGAGTGAGCGAAAATACACAGAACCACATTTGAAAGCCATATCAACAAAAGACAAAGAGAGCACCCCACCAGAAGGTCAGAGTTCCTTCTCCTGCGGGTCACAGCCTGACGGGCATCAGACTCTATGCTGACACGAGCCTGTACTCTAACCATGTGAGGGATTTAAAAAAATCTAATCCAGTTATTCAGAACAGAACCAACCACTCATCTGAGTAACTCTAGTCTGCAAAAAGTCATTTTAATAGACATGCAGCCTTGATATTCTCACAAAAGACAGTATAGTAGATACAATTCTTCATGTAATCTTGTAGGAGATATATATATATATATATATATATATATATATATCCTATTTAATAAAGTACCCACGTGTACACAACTACTTACTTGTGTGTCCACATACAGTGTCATGTCATGAGGTTGTCTGCATGTGTGGCTGTGTGTTGCACGAAGTGGGTTGAAACATGTGTACACACACACACGCACGCACACGCGCGCACACACACACACACACACACGCACACGCGCGCGCGCGCCTGAAGCTACTACTCTGTTAACTACATTAGAAACCTTTCATTCCTGCACATGCGAACATACTGACACGCATGTGCACACCTGTAGCGCAGGACTCATGCAGACCAACTGTGTGTTAGCACCGTTATATACAGCTTGTGCATGCAGGAGGTTGCAGCTGGAAATGTACTCACGTCCTCTGGTTTTCCCAGAGCAGCCGCGGCGCAGGAGCACAGCTTCTTCAGAAAGTCCTCCGAGAATGAAGTGGCCGGTAGGTTACTCTGCAAGTCGATGAAAGGCATCTTGATGACTACTGGAATCAAGTCTGTCGACAACTCTGTATAGAAACTACTTCTTCTTCTTCTTCTTCTTCTTCTACTACTACTACTTCTTCTTTCTTGAGGTTCATTGGCGGTTGGCAACCAACGATTTGGTTCATTACCGCCACCTACTGGACTGGAGAGCGGAGCAGTAGATTGGCAGACGGAAGGAAAAAAAAAATTCTTAAACTAAATTCTCTCTATTATTCCGGTTGCTCTTATATTAATTCCGCATTGCACATGCGGGCGGCTGTGGCTCAGGAGGTGGAGTGGTCGTCCACCGGTCAAGGGTTCGATCCCCGGAAATCTTACACCCAGTTCTACATTTTACCATTTACACCTAATTTATTAAATTTAATAAGGAGTCCCTCTTTCCATAACATGTTGTAAGCTTTTTCAACATCAAAGAACATGGCAATCATTTCTTTATTGGTTTGAGCTTTCCTGATTTCAGATTCCAGACATGAGATGGAATCCATCGTCCCTCGCCCCTTTCCAAAATCCACTTGGATAAGTAAAGAAAAGGTTTTTACTTACTAGAAGATGTGATAATCTCTCTGTTACCATACGCTCCATGGTTTTACCTAACGGTGATGTTAATGCGATGGGCCAATAGCTTGATGGGTTTGATGAATCTTTACCTGGTTTAAGTATAATACTATAACTGACTGCTTCCATACTGACGGTATCATGTCTGTATCACATATCATGTTAAACAATCTTAATACTCCTTCAAGTACACAATCTTTCATATGAGCTAGCATGCTGTATCAGATATTATATTAGCTCTCCTTAATTCAAATAGATTAAATAGTTCTTGTTCTGATGTAGCCCTTCTCTCTGTAACTCCTGGGTTTTGTGCGAGGGTTTTTTCTGAGCTGTGGATCGTCACAAATGTCTTTGCTAGGAGTTCTGCCTTTTCTACATTACTAACCGCATGTATGTTACTGCTAGTCAGCACTGGTATATCGTTTTTCATGCAACTCATTTTCCTTATCATTCCCCATACATCCGACAGTTGAGTTTCTCTCCCAATTTTATTACAGTATCGTCTCCAGTATGTACATTTTTCTGATCCAATCCTTTTCCATACTGTGCTCTTTTGTAGTGGATTCATTGTGTGGTGAGCTTTTAGCTGTCTAAATGCTCTATTTTGCCTTTAAATCGCTTCACTACAGTTATCATCCCACCATGCTACACTCTTTTCACTTTGCCTCCAGCACTCTTTGGAATAGTTTCTTCTGCATCATGGCTGTAACCAACGTCGTTCATGTCCTCTCCTATTAGCTCGGCACACCTAACTTCACTCAACTCTTGGAATGCATCCCAGTCGGTGTTCTCACTCCCCTATCTAGTTGCAGCTCTATATCAATCTTCAATACTATCGTGTAGTGACTTCCCTAACCTCTGTATGGAGACCAGGATGAGAGACCAGTGAAAATACAGCCTACTTCTTCTGGTTGTAACTTACAAAATACTGAGTTAAAGCAATTAAACCAAATTTCTTCTGCTTCCAAGTTTTCCTATTTTGGTGACACTAATACCTTCTAATTTAGGATGTGAATGATTTTTTTTGTTCGAAGTGTGTTATAATCAGTCTTACTTTAGTCATGGGACACAGAAACTCCTCCAAGCACATAACAACAATCGCAATGATCAATTTTGTAAAGATGCATTCATATTCGATTTTGCAACCTCATATTTATTTCTCCAATTTACGGTTTGGTTTTGAAAGCAGAACCGGATGCAACTCAGCTACGAGCAAGGTTCTCCTCAGCAGAAACAGAACCAAATTGGCGCGTCCCTGCTGGTCCATTTCATTCATTACAAAGAAAAGATAAACAAATGAAACATTATGAAATACACAATTCTAATAAATACTACAGTAGAAAAAAATGTGGATAAAAATGTGACATGATAGAAATAAAGACAATACACAATGACATAATGAGCAAGTAGATAGCAGCTATTTATTAAAGGTTTATCACTGTACATACCAAAAACATTTCATACACTACACAGTCAACTATCAACAAAGCCAACATGCTCACTGCCTGAGGTACACCTTTAACATTTTTGTGTTAATATGCGGTCATGTCTTCAGTATGTTTCATTAGTGAAATATGTCCGTCGTGACAGCCGACATCAATCCTTCACACCAGTGATGAAACACCTACAGAAAAAAAAGGGATGTCAAGATGATGCAAACTTAAATCATATCATGTTGTTTTAAATTAATGTGCAAAGAGTTTCTGTAGCTCCTTATGAGAAGTCACCAAATCTAAAATCATAAAACTCTAAAAGTTCATGATCATGTGTCAGAATAACCAAATGTAAGAGTGTGTTACATGAAGCTTACATAAGGACTGTTATACAAATCTAAAAACAGGTGCTTTATGTTAAGACAACACTTTTATTATTTTATTATTAAGTGGCTCGAGCCATCATTCACCCTCAGACTCACCGTGGGAGTACTTGCACTGTTTGAGTGCCTCACTGAAGCCTTCACATAAACTCAGGTCAGTCTGGTTGGTGGCACAGTCCAGGAACTGTTTGACCTCAAAGTGACAGGGGCCCTGCTGGCCTGGAGCAGGCCGGGGGGGCTCCTGGGATGACACAAGCAAGCAAAGGAACACATCCGAGTTAGATTCTGACGTCTCACAACTGCAGAGCTGCTAGAAAGTCAGGAAGGAGCTTAATGTGTGAGGTCACCCTTAGTGGTCAACTTGTGTTTGGCCACAAATATACAAGCAACAATCTGTTTTTTTTTCAATCAACAAGTAAAATAAAAATGTTCAATAAGCATATCCAAAGTGTCTTCAAATATTAGTTACTTGGTAAATCACTAGTTTGTCCCAGGTACCTGCACAAGAGTACAGACATGAAGCAAAAATAAATATTTCAACATTTTGACTGCTGCATCAGTTTCCAGCCACACTTTGGAGTAGAGGATGCTATCATCTTCTTGACCCACACAACTGGAGAAGCAGGAAGGCACTGTGAGAGTTCTTTGGCTCTCCAGTGCTTTAAACACCACACAGTCCTGCCTTCTGGGGGGAAAAGCTAATGGCGATCTAACACATTTATTTTTCTATTTTAAAATGTTTTTAAGAAAAGAAGCTAAAGTTTTTTAATTGTCAAATTCTGTCAAAATACAAGCAGCGGTACAAATATTTTCCCTTAATAAAATATAGTCTAAAATTGGCAAAATGACGATTTAAATTGGGAACCACCTGATAAAAGAATAAGTAAACAAGGTTATGAATCTGACCTGAACAATTCATGCCAACTCTGATACTCATTTGATATCCTGCCCAATTCATTGTTTCTCCATATAATAAAATCATGAGGAAATTCTCAAATGAACAAATCAATTTGAGCAAAATCTGCCATGCAATGTAATATTTTGGCAACCATACAATATTTTCCGAAGAATTTGTTTGGGGTTTCTTACTTATGAGATCAATTTATTTTTAATAAACAACACACGTGTAGCGCTTCTGGCATTTAATCCTTCTCCTGACTTTTACTTTAAGAGATTAATGCTTACCTCATTTTGTGGTCGCAGTGCACAGTTTTTAAATTTGAGTTCAAACGTTTTAGAAAATACAACACCATATGAAAAAAGGGAGTAACTACCCCAGTGCAGGTTGGTATGTATTAGTATTGATGCTCCGCGTTTTGCCATGGTTTGATCATTGTGCGGGTTGTGCAGACAGTAAGTCAGTGGGGCTCTGTGTAGTCAGTTGTGCAGCAAACCAAACCCGTACCAGTGCCTTTACTGACTAATCAAATCCTAAAGATAAATAAGAACAAAGCAGGCAACAAATGTGTGGCAGTGGGGTGTGGAGGCGGGGTTGGCTGCTGGGGCGGAGATGGGAGTGGCTCAGCTGGAGGCCAGGCAGCTGGATGGAATCAGGTAATCAGTCGCACAATAAAAGCACGCCGATGACCTGGTTCTGTCTTGCAGTAGGCTGGGTTCATGGTGGAGAGACTGAGCAGACGGAGACGGAAAGAACGACCGAGCCGCCTCTAATAAACTGTCTCACACTCTCCAAGAACGCTCCCTGTCTAATTTCTCCCTCTGTGGTTTCCCTGTGTGAGCGCATCGGCTCACAAAATGATCTCCATTTTCTAATATTAATGATGATGCTGCTTGATCATTTGACACATTAATAAACTGATCTGCAGGGGCTCTATACTTCTACTCAAATCCTTGGGCCAATTGGAGAAGTCAGACTCAAAACAAATCCAGACAGTAGTGCAAGATCCCCCCCAAAAAAAGTGACAACCTATTTGACGAGTTAAAGTCCAGCTAGGATTAGTTATCCCGCCATCCTAATCCTATGTGTGAGTATACTTCATCTCTTACCTGGTATGTAGGCTTGGCTGGCTCTGAACTGCTGCTGCTGCTGCTGCTGCTGCCTCCACTAAATGCTCCTGTGAGGGCACTGCCAACGACGTGGCCCACAGCGGAGCCTACTGCCACCCCAGCAGCTGTGGTAGCCATCTGGGCCATGAGGCCCGGACCCTGGGACTGAGCTGGAGCTGGAGCCGGGGCCAGGGCTGCAGGAGGTGAATGAGCGGGGGTCGGAGCATGGGATGGAGTTGGGCTACAAACAAAGCAAAAACAGTTCATTTATAGGGCATTAGACTCATAATATTATTATATGTGACATAATATTAGTCTTATATCAGTCAAGGCTTTTCAGACTCAGCTGCAGAGAAAAAGCAGTCTACTTGCCTAGTCTATACTTTTTTTAATTATTTTTTTAATAAGTTCAAATATACCAGACAGTGATGCCTTCAAATGCTATAATGACAAACGTTATAATTGTTATAGGATGTTCATATTGGAGAAGTAGGAAACAGCTAATTGTGATGATAGTTAGTTGATCACAACACATGGGTCACAAATCACATGGCAAGCGGATAGGATAGATTAATTAATGATAAAAATGAATTGACTAATTGTCTGTTTTTATACATGTTGTATTTATTTATATATAGTCAGTGTTGCTGATCACAACCCGAGAAAAACGCTCATCTCTGCATTGCATTCCCTTAACTACTATAGATGTTCAGTCAGCTGCTGTCATCATTTTTTGGGGGGGGTTCTGAATTCACAGATTTAAAATCTTCCAGCCTTCACAACTCCTTTTCCAAAAAAAACAAAAAAAAACTTGACGACTCAACAAACCTAAGCAGCTGTATCTCGACCCACCTGTAAGAAAGCTCATCTGTTATGTACAGCGGTGACCTTGCAGAGACCTAACTTAATTTACACTTGACATGTCTCAGTGACGTATGACGCAACAATAATTAGGCTGTCTAGCTCTGCCGGCCGGTGTGTAACGGAGTTAATAGCAGGACTACAGAAAAACTATCTGGACTATAATGTCAATGTCGTATCTGTGTTTAAATCTGAATTAGTGCTACTTCCTGCACTTCAAATAGGACACAGGAGACCATCCGCAATATCCCTACACCACAGACTGAGTCCGTTGTGAAAGTTAGTGCAAATGTATTTACCTGGCTGGAGCTGCGGGGCGGCTGCGGCTTCCTCTGGCCATCTCTGAGAGGACACGAAGTTCACTTTGTGGATTCACCGGACTGGAGAACGGGAGAGCTCTGTCCTAGCTCCGGAGAAACTAACTAACTGAACTAACTGACTGACAGCTCTGCTGCTTTGGTCACTGCCGGCTCACAGCTCATGCACGTGCCACTGACCTTGTCCCAAAGATGCGTCTTCTTCGTTTTTGTTTAATGGCGGGTGGCAACTAGCGTTTGAGGAGCATTACCGCCATCTACTACGCTGGAGTGTGGACCAGAGTCCTTTATTTCCATTAAGACGAGGAGGAAAAAACGCACAAAAAACAGCAGCTAAATGATTTTTACTAACCCAGTACATTTGAAAGTTTAAACCAAGACTTAATATGTTCCTCCCTCACCGCTGAATACATTTTTAAGATGCAATACTCCCACTTTCTCTACATCAAAACACACTGCCATAATGGATTATTTATTAATTCTTTATTCTTTATTGATTTGTTGAGCTTTCCTCATTTCTGTCTCCAAACAAATTATTGGATCCATTTTTCCCAACATGTGAGGTAAGTGTAAGTGGTCTGTAGCTCGTCGGGTCCTTTCCTGGTTTTAATATAGGTATAATAACTGCATCTTTCCAGCTGGTAGATAATCTTCCTTCTTCTCATACTTTATTATATATTCCTAATAGCTTGGTTTCTGTCTGTACTTGTAAATGCTAAACATTATATAACAAATGTGATACTTTCCTGGAGATTTTAGTCTATAGCTGTCCTCATTTCTTGCATTGTAAAAGGTAATAACTGTCTCAAACACCTAACCTCTGACTCGTAGTTTCTTTTTTAAACTGACTCCGCTCTGCTTTGTTCCTTCAACAACATGCACAATTTCAATATGCATACTCTACCCCATTGCATTTAAATAAAATTAAAAAAATGTTTAAACTGCAACTGTCTAACATACACACACACACACACACACACACACACATATATATATATATATATATATATATATATCAGATCACCAAAACTGCCTTTTTCCATCTCAAAAATATAGCTCGTCTCCGTCCATCACTTTCTTTCCCTGCTCCTCATTCATGCCTTCACCTCATCCAGACTTGACTATTGCAACAGCACCCTCTACGGTTCACCATCCAAACTCCTCAAAAAACTCCAACATATCCAAACTCTGCCGCCCGTCTCCTCACCCACACCCGCTCCCGTGACCACATCACCGCCGTCCTGCACAACCTCCACTAGCTCTCCGTCCCCCAACGCATCCATTTTAAAATCCTCCTCCTCACCCACAAAGCCCTCCACAACCAGCCCCCCTCCTCACCGACCTGCTCCATCACCATACCCTCCGTTCCTCCGACGCCTCCTGTCTCAGCCACAAAGGACCAAGCACCGTCCCTGGGGTGAAGAGCCTTCTCCATCGCTGCCCCCTCCCTCTGGAGCTCACTCCCCAAACACATCCGTGACTGTGCTGATCTCTCCATGTTCAAAACTCAAATCAAAACTCACCTTTTCAGATATGCTTTTAATGTATAAATATTTTTTATGCATTTTAAAATGTTGTCTTGTTTTATAATGTATTTATAAATAATATGTATATGTAAAGTGTCTTTGAGTACCTTTTAAAAGCGCTTGATAAATAAAATGTAATATTATTATTATTATTATTATTATTATTATAATTATAATAATAATAATTATTATTATTATAATATATATATATATATATATATATACATACACACACACAAAAGGGAAGAGAAAAAATATATACAAAAAGCTGAAGCTGTATTTATTTGCTTCAGTCACACTTCATTTGACTTTTTATGTTACCTTGTTTTCATTTTACCCAGATGTATGAAGTTGCGTGTTATCTGCCACCACACTAAGCTACACTAGTAAATGTGCTTACTGTGTGTACGGCGTGAACACTACGGCACGTACTGCACCGTGAGGCAGGTCCGAGCCCGGCCACAGGGGGCGCTGTCGTATTGTAGTTCCTGGAAAAATACCGTGTAAATTAGTGCTATTGTGCAGCCATCATATCAACAAGACTCCGGACGCAGCTTGCATGTCCACGGTTTTCTCCGATTTTTTGAGAAAGTAAACCCAACTAGTTATGCATTTCACATAGCCCTGCACATTGTAGAGCTGCCCGTGACATTTCAAGGAGAAACAAAGTCTGTGTATTTGGTTTAAAAGGCCGAGTGTTTCAAACTCGCCGTGACACAATGTCGACTGCCATGGACTTCCATTCTCAGATTGCATCCATTATGGAGGTGCTGGCTAACGCGGCCGTCGCCGAAATCTGTAAAGTTGTGGACGACGGATACACGGTGGTACATCTGCAAATGTCCCGGAGCCAGAAAGAGAACGAGTTCCTGCGCAGGAAAATCAAACTGATGGAGCTGCAGATCGCCAGGTATCGAGCGGACAGAGGGAAGGGAGCGGAGGGGTTCATTGGCAGCCGCTTGGCCGGGGTCCGCCTCCTCAACCGGCAGAACAGGGACTCACTGGCGGGTAAGAAGCCCGACACCTATAACTTTAACCTACATCAATCCAAAACGTGTTCATAAAGCTGAATCCAGCGTCAAAAATCAAAACACGCAATCTTAATTAACCAGGCGTGATTCAATCAGGGCTTGTTGGCACAGAACACAATGGCTGTGATGGTGAGGAACCAAGAGACAACTGCACACAGGCGAGCAGAAACCTGGAAACTGAGATTCATGTATACAGGGATATGAACAACCATCATATCCCGAGTATGATCAGGAACAGGATAAGACTCAAAACTGGGATACTTTAAAAGGAAACTAATTAAGTTTTTATAAACGCTGAAGAAGAAAGAAAAAAATCAGACCAGTTCCCTCTTCTAGCAACACAGAGAGAATTTGACATGTTTATATTTTTCCATAGAAGATTATTGTTATACTCCGTTGACCTGCCATAACACAAGAGTCACAGTACATGTCCACCAGATCCGGCTCAACGCTTTCTATTAATTTCCTATGACCAGCAGAAAATCAGTGCGCAGTGCGTGGTGGTAGTGCTGTGGCTACTTGGAGGGGGTCTGTATCTATAATTGCATAAAGTTAAACAAATCCCAACTTTATCCAAATGAGTCTTCCAGCGCTACGCGGCTGGCTCACAAAACTTTGACCAAGCTGTCAAACTAGGAAATGTAGTTCTAAAACAACAAGAAACAAGATTCAGCAGTGGCACAGCCTATTTTTAACATCATGAGAGAGTACCCAGTGAACACCAACCGGGAGGTCAACTTTCTCTTTGAAAACTGGGTGATGTGCTGTCTGAACGTCTAAGACCTCTTTTCAACCAGCTGAAATGCAGTTACAACATCAATGTGTCACAAAACACAAATTTGTTCAATCATTTTCATAATTAGTTCAGTTGTAGGTTGAAAGAGAGACAATATTGATTTGTGTGAAGGTATTTCTCCAGTCATATTGCACTGGTCGGTGAAATATGGTCTATGTGAAGACGCAATTTCAACATTACATTACAGGTCATTTAGCAGACGCTCTCATCCAGAGCGTCTTACAGTGAACTAACTACAGGGACAGTCCCCTGGAGCAACTCAGGGTTAAGAGACTTGCAGGCAGCCCCTGGTGTTGAACTCACAACCTTCTGGTGTTATATTGGGTTCTGTCCACCACCGCATTTAAGGTTTCATATAAAATGTCATACATATTGAACTACATAGGCTGTGTGCTGCCAACAAGAAGCTTCCAGGACATTGTAATGGGAGCAGTTCTTTACATCAATGTCACA
>CALSBV010012168.1:4286688-4311759 GCA_943590825.1 Bovichtus diacanthus
TGTGTGTGTGTGTGTGTGTGTGTGTGTGTGTGTGTGTGTGTGTGTGTCCGTGCCCAATAGTTGCAGCTGTAGCCTTCATGGTTCTGTGTTCTTAGATACATTTACATAACAGAATGCCTAAAAGCTGTTATTTTGACAGATAAATAAAGCCAGCACAGGTGGGCTGTGCGGTATATTGTTTCAGCAGGATGTGCGACGTTTTCAAATTAAAGGTCACATATTATGCAATTATTATTATGTTCCCCCTGGTGTTATTAGACACTCCCAAAGTTTCAGAAAAGACAATCCTCTCTCTTTTTCTCCTATTCCATCTAACAGAAAATCTGTGTAAAAAAAAAAAACTGAATGAGATTTGTCTCCCCTCCTGACAAAAAAAAACAACAACAAAAAACATCTGAGGATGTGAAGTGGATTCACTTAGGATTTTGGACTGAAATGTCCACACAACTACAGGAAAACTCTTCCTCAACAAGAGTCAACAGATTCACTTCAAAAACTGAAGCTCAGTCAGGATGGATCTGTACCGGCTGTCTGTGGCCCAACTTTAAACTTGGAATCTGTAAGTTTTTCCATTTTTATGCTGTTTTTTAATGTTTATCTAGCAGACTGTTAAGTTAACATTAGCATGTTGCGCAGCTAATGCAGCAACTAGCCTTGATTGAAGAAAGAGAAATACACTCAAAGTCAAATGTTCTATGTCGTCAAATCCTTCCTCCATACTTGATTAAACTGATTAGTTATAATTGTTTACAGTGTGTAGCTGTTGCCATAACTACACATGTAAGATGATGTAGTAAACTATAACTTGTCCTCCTGTCATACACCTTGATATGATTACTTGACAGTATAATCTAACAGTGAACCTGCTGTTTCACAGCTCCTCTGAGTGACCTGCTCGGTCCTGAAGCTCCTGTTTGAGATGTTCCTGCACCAGACTCCTCACACACACCATCAGATGAGAAGCAGCATCAGCGTCAGGATGACCGCTGTGAGCTGAGAGCTCCATGACCAGCTGACACATCTTCAGTATACAAGAAACCCCTTCCTCTGATGGAGGACTTAATCTGGACACTTTACATCCGAGTTATGGCCTTGCTACTTTTTACACTGTGTGCACCAAATTTATATGTCAATGGCTTTGTCTATGAATAAAATGCTTTATTTTTAAGGAGAGTTTTTGTCATTTTTACATTTAGAATGAATGGTAAATATAAACTGTTCTTTCACAAAGGCTTTATGTAATTACACTGTTTTAACAGCTGATATGGGAAAAAGTTGTGCATATAGAAGGGTGAAAAAAACCTGGTCCGTCTGACATCCAGACTGACCTGTATGAACTAAATGTAATCCTTAACTACAGGTAGTAAAAACACAACACATTTATCTGGTTCACAGTCAAACTTTATTATAGTGTTGACAGATGACAGTATGAATTATACAGTGTTCTCTGCAGTATTTTGAACGGCTATCAAACAGATGATCTGCAGCGTTGACGAACATTTCACAGCATAAAAATGGCAACAACTGTCTGACAAGTAAAATATCTAAATTACTCTGTGAAACATGGACGGAGTACAGTCCTCAAAGTAGCTTCTGATACTTTAGTTACTCAGCAGTTTTTGTATAAGCTCAGTAATTCCACCTTCAGTCAAGTCGACATGGTACAGGATGAAATCTATTCCAACATATTGCTGGCTCATTACTAACTAAAGTGTGGTCCGGATTACACCTGGGGACAGCTGCTAACGTTACAGTGATCACTATACTATTACTTTGATACTTTCATGTTTATCAGGTGTATTTCTACCACAAATAATTACCTGACAAATGTTTCACATCTTATTCTTTTCACCGCCTCAGCCTGTTATTCACTGTGTTACATACGTACTCTGTTAGCTACATGCTAACAGGTTAGCTCTGTATGTCCTCACAACAGATGTTTTCTTCTTCGCTGAGCTCTGTTCTCGGGCTCGGTCATTTCTCACAAATGTACCTGTAATGTAATGTACAGCTCACAGGGTATATGAATAACTACTGAGAAAACATGACAAAGAGATATAGATGGCATTCTTTACCGGAGGAAAAACTTCAGGGAAATCTGTAATGTTGGCTACAGGTGTTGTTCATTTTGCCCCCAATTTTCAGATCCGATTCCTGCTGGACCGTTTGCCATGTGAAGTTTATTATTGTTTATTAATTTTGCCTTCAAAATTGCACCAGATTGATTCATTTAACCTTTACATGTAGCCTCATTTAGGGTGAATATTCCTGTAATTTGTCCTATCACAATATATGTCGTGGAAAACAAATATTGCAATCGCAGTTTTTTCCAATTTCATGCAGTTCTAGTTACAGGTGCTGTGTCTGAAAAGTTTTTTACATCACAAGTTATTAAATGTACAGGTAGCCGGTAGAATCTTCTGGGCGTTACTGCCTATCACACCTCCTCCACTGCACCATCCACCATTTTTAAATAGCAAAGCTCCAAACAATAGCAATCCTGTTTAAAAAGAAATATATATACAGTATATATATATATATATATATATATACTGTATATATATATATGAAAAAAAGGAAGAAGAAAAAATATATATATATATGAATTAAATATATATTTTGTATGGAATATAATAAAAAATAAAAACTCACTGTGTGCATTTGTCGATTTTTAAACTCACATTTTTTTATTAAAGTTGTGGTCTGAAGGTGTAGCTGCGTGAACTGATGTTGATTATGATGGAAGATTGATATAACCTTGTCTTTTTCTCTCTGTCCAATCTTTAGTTGAACCTCAGTTTCTCTCTCTTGCTGCTGAGAGCGAGAGCCCTCTGAGAATTGAAGCAGAACTCCCCAGAGTTAGTGTTTCAGGTTGGTATGAAAATCGGGATGTTGCCAGACCTGAAACTCAGCTGCAGGAAGAGAAAGAGGGAGAGGAGGCTCGTACTCAGTGTTGGTACCCTCATCCAGCAGACCAGAGCCACAGAGGTGGTGGTCCAAACAGAGCCAGGGAAATGACAGACTTGACCAAAGAAGAAGACAAACACGGTGTGGATCCCAGTGTCTGTCTGTCTGCTGAGTCCAGTAGGATCAAAGTCACTGATGTAGAGGCTGCAATGATAAAGACACTGGATTCAGAGCTGTCACGTACAAACACTGGAGTGAAGTGTGGCGTTGCAGCAGACTGGAGGGGAGAGACAGTGTTACCTGCTGTCAAATTGGAGGCTGAACCTTCCTGGTCTGAAGCTTTTATGACATATACTCCTTTAGTTTCTGTCACTAGAAATGAGTACCTGAGTAACAGCAGATTAACTAACACTTCCAGTCACCACACAGAGAGTGAACCAGCAGAGCTGGAAGCCAGCAGCTTGGACTCCTCTTCCTTCGATGACCTGTTCTCCTCTCCAGAGGTGGCCAGGTCTCTGACAGCACCTCACATACACTCCACAAGCAGAGTCACATGCTTGGAGAAGCCCCTGTCATCCTCATCTTTTCCTTTCCCGGGCTGCTTTGGAAACTCTCCCAAGTCAGACTCTCTAACTGTCTCCTCCTTCAGTAATACCCCACCCGACTCCAGGAGCAGAAGCTTTCCCAGCAGCACAGAGCGAGCGTTTAGCTGCCAGCAATGTGGCCGCCTATTCTCCACCTCCAGGGAACTGGTGGTCCACCAGCACTCCCACGCTGGGGAGAGAATCTACTACTGCCACCTCTGTAAGAAGCCCTTTGTCCACCCACATCAGCTGAAAACACACCAGCGGGTGCACACCGGAGAGAAACCGTTCAGCTGCACTCAGTGCGGCAAGCGCTTCTCCCAGTCCAGCCACATCAAGAGACACATGAGCGTCCACACGGGGGAGAGGCGCTACAGCTGCAGCCTATGTGGGAAACGCTTCTCACAGGCCTGCAGCCTCAAGGTGCACCAGACCGTTCACACCGGAGAGAGACCCTACAGCTGCACCAAGTGTGGCAAGAGCTTCTCTGTGCTGGGAAACCTGGTCCGCCACCAGAGCATCCACATCGGCAAATGAACACACACAAAACTAGAAGGGCACTCAGGGAGCGCACACCTCTGCCACTGCTGTTTCTTTAGGTGAAGAGTAATGCGTGTGACCGCCCTGTGATTCGAATCCGCTCCGAACTGTAACGGGTTCTTCCTTAGTCAAACCTTCACCCTTCCACAAAGTTTCATGGACATTTTTTTGTTTTGTTTTTTCGTAATCGCGCTGACAAACAAACCAAACCGAACCAGAAACATAACTTCCTTGCGGAGGTGAGCAGAAGGGACTGAAGTGAATCTGAAATGAACAAGAGGTGTAATGTGAACATGAAGTCAGTCGGGCTCATCGTTATGTCTGTCCAAATAATGAAGCAGACTGTGCTGTTGTCATTTAGACACATTAATATTTACAATAAAACGTGAAAACAAAACTGCCTCTAGATTTTTTTCCAATTTTATTGGAACATACGTCCCACAGAACAAACGTAACAGAACAATGAGTAATGTATTATACATTAAATAATCACTAAATGTTAATAGAAAAAAAAAATAATACAACATTAATAAATAAAAATATTTACATTATTACATACATAATTACAAGCATGAATACAAACTCATATGTTACGCAGAGAGTTTATAGCTATTGCAAAAGTTCAACTATTGTCCCTAATTGGGCTTTCACATTAAATTAATTAAAATATAGAGCCTTCTCTCTTCTTTATAAAACACATTACCTTTTTTTACCCTTTTACTTGCCGGGTGAGGTTACACGTTTTGACAAATAAACGCAGGTCTCAATTAGACGCCGGGTAACTTTTGTCAATATGGACATTACACAAAGATCAATGAGATTGAGCTCATTTTTAAACAAGTAATATTCATACTGGTTTAAATAAACCATTTTATAGTATTTTTCATCTTTGCTGAGCGAAAGGAATTAAAGGCCTGTCTTGTATAGACACCTGTCCAAAAACTAGGCTGGTTGACTTCAGGGATTGAAGCAAATAAAAGCCCAGGCTAATCATACGTTTTATGGTGTGTGTTTGTGTGCGCGTGTGTTTGTTTGTGTGTGTGTGTGTGTGTGTGTTCTGAGTTAAACAACTGACAGACAAGTATTCCAATTTTATTGATCCAAATGTTGTATTCAAATGTTATATATATATACGTATATATATTTATATCTATATGTATGTATATATATATATATATATATGTAGTATCAGTATCTACTTATGAGAGAAATTATGTTTTAAGAGTAAGTGTTTATGAAAGGTTATACAGCATTTACACCTTGATAGGAGATTGGACCCCTAAGCTTCAGATATATATGTTTAGCTTTATCAAACACATTTATTGTAAAAGTCTAAAACATGATTCCACCAGCTCTAAGCTTGTAAATCATTACATTCTGTTGAATGAGACAACATTTCTCTTTCTTGTCCAGGTTTGCTCAGACTGTTGAGACAGACACAGCTACTCGTTTATTTTGTTGTTTTTTTCATTCTTTATTGAGAAAATAAATGGTTTCAAAGTCAGACAAAGACTTCACATATAATCAAGAAAGACAAAGGACAGACTAAAAAATACTACAAAAGACAGCATTTTAAAATGATGTACTAGACATCACCAAATAATTGGTGATAATGATGTATGGTAGACACACTTGTCTTAATATTTGCATAAAGATCAAAGACTGCATAACAATTGAAAAAAGATCTATTAAAAAACATGGGGATGACTTGTCAAATTTAGATTTATGTATATGAAATTTACGAAGCAGGATCATATGATATATTATACAATTCAATGAATTCAGATTGCTTTCAAAATAAACAATAACATCTTTAAGACTCAGTTGAATAGAGTGACCTGACCTGTGTATACTTCCATATATTTCTATAATGAAATAGAATGTGATTATCTATGTGTCAGTGTTTCAGTGTTGCAACATTTTTCAATCTCAGTGAGATCTTCCATTTTAGAAGAAAAACTTTCTCTTATATGTTTATTAGTACATTTTGGATTCTTAATTTTAATCCAAAATAACACAGCTTTTATACTAAGTGCATTTTGGTGAAACATGTTTTAATTCACTGGCATAAACCTGTGGGAATAGCCTTGCCACAGATCTAAATGTCTGTCTTTTTTTTTGCTTTTTTATTAACTTTATTTCAAGTCAGTTAATAATACAGTAATACAAAAAAAGCAGCGATATTTCATATTAAACAGATACATAAGTAAACATAAATAAAGGCAAATTATATAAAAAAATAAAATAATCTAAATTAACACAAAATATACCAAGGGTCAACATAAATACATAGATTGTAACTTAAGTAAAACAGTAAATTGGGAGCACAGTCTCACAGTTTTGCTATCTTTTTTTTTGTTTGTTCTGCTGAAGTTATTGTCCTAAACCTCCATTTCTTTCCTAAAAACACAAAATGTAGGTTTAACTTTAGCAAATTTACATTTATGATTGAAAAAATTGGCGGAAGATAAGAAAATACTCATTCTCATACAATGTGTTGTAGCTTAAAACATTTTTTTCCAGCCACAGTTCAAGATTACATATTGGAAAATGATTATGTTCCAGGATAACTATAGCCTCCAGATATCTGGCCACAGCTTCAATATTTGGTGTGAATACTTGGACCACAGTGTCCGTGTGGGAGTCACATGAGCCACAGCTTAAACCAAAATCATTTTAGATTTTGACAAAAAAATGACCTAACCGGGTAGCATCGATGAATATCTTAACTGAGATGTTTTTTGCCTCCAACCTTAAAATATTGACCAAAAAAAATGACACAGCTGTCTTGTGAAGTGATGCTGAACAACAAACTGACGTCATCAGGAGGCGACTCTCGCACCTCAAGAGCCACAACATTCTAAGCATCTAAAAGAAGGCAGACGGAGAGAAACACTCCGCGGTCACATATCCGTGAGTGGATCTGTTCACGCCCGTGCACCGCAGCAGCAGCCGCCGCCTGCCGCGCGCATCTGTCCGTACGGGCACAGACAGGCAGAGCTGGCGACGATGGCGGACTGTGTTGGCTTTCAAGCGCAAATCGCCTCGATTATAGAGATATTGGCCAATTCGGCAGTGGCGGAGATCTGCAAACTGGTGGACGATGGCTACGCGGCGCTGCGCTCACAGATGGACCAGGAGCGCGAGAAGAGCGAGAAGGAGAACAATGCCCTGCGGCAGAAGCTGCAAGAAATAGACATGAAGATGCGGAGCTACGAGAGGAAGATGAGGAGACGGAGTCAGAGGGAGGAGATGCACGCCGTTCATTTTAGGCCACCCGAAGGTAAATAGATGGAGGAGGCAAGAGGCAGGGCTGCAGCTGGCCTGCTGCGTTGCACCGTCACTGCTACATGATGTCTGAAGGAGTCATGACACAGACATGTCCTCATACAGTAATATGCTTATGGAGGAGCTGATGCATTCAGTCTTTGGTGAATGTGAGACCACGCAGTAGCTTCTCGTGGCTGTCAGTCCGTGTTTCCATACTGCTCTAACTTCTCCAGCTCTGCTGTCATGACTGAAGCTCACACACCGCTCCTGTCGGCATCATACAGGCACACACATGATGTCAAACCTCAATGCACCATGTGGCAGGCTGGCCTTATTGACAGTTATCCTACATTTCTTTGCAGATAGTTTCGGTCTCATTTGTCCAAATCCTCATGACCCCTCTACTCACCCCTAGTCACTCCACTCTGTTTAATGTGTACAGTTTTCTCCGCTGGAGTAGCTGGCCTCAGTATGTCTCGGGTGCTCTTAGTAAACAGTAATAAGCACAAACTAAAATAATGAATTTCATAAAACTAGATTTTGACAAGACAGAGCCTTAAAATCAGGCAATAAAGCATGAGCCACCTTTTAAAGGACAGGTTCACATTTGTCCAACTTGTTGTAATACAGTAGTCACGTGCCCACACGTGCATTGAAAGTGTTCTTGTCCTCCCTGTTCATACTGATTGCAAAGACATCCCTTTTTAAAGTAAAGTACATTGAGTGTAATAGATGGAGGGCATAATCCACAGTCCTTGCAGTCTGAGTTGGACTACTTAAGATGTGTGTTGATTCAGCGAGGAATACTGTTGGTAGAAACACAAAGAGGGAAGTTAACGTTTCTGGTTCAGTCTCATGGCTCTCAGCAGCCTTGTTTGCAGCAGTGGCAGGCAGCTCTTTTCAGTGACAAGGCTCTGATAAACAGACGGACACAGTTAGAGAACATCCAGATATTTCCCTCAGGAGTTCGCAGAGACCAAAAACAGCTAAAAGAGAGTGAATATTGGTGAATATTTGAATTACATTCATCAGGTGGACACGAACACCACTCCAAATGCATGAGATGTTGCTCTGTGTCTGGTTGCTTGTTGTTATTGTTCAACATAACAACGTCATAAGTTGTTTTGAAGTTGAGTAACATTTTTTTATACAGCCCAGTGTCACAGATCACACATTTGCCTCGAGGGGTTTTTACAATCTGTACAGCATATAGCACCCGCTGTCCTTAGATTTGATTCCGATAAGGAAAAACTCCCTCAAAAAAATGGAAGAAACCTCAGGAAGTGCAACTGCTAGAGGATCCCTGTCCCAGGTCAGACAGACATGCAATCAGGCATTGACTGATTTTCTTTTTTTCCAAGGGCTGACTGATACTGATCATTAGTTATCAAGGAGGCCGATAACCGATATTTGCAACCAATTTGCAGTAAAAATTAAAATCTTAGTGTCAAAGTTTTGAATCACACAAACTCCAACACAAAACTTAGTTTAAAAGCCTTCCAGGATATGTTTAATTAAATGCTGCAAAATAGATCTTTTACTGCACTTTTAGGGGCCATTCACATGTTGCCCTTAAAACACGTGGAAAAAGCCAGCCATTCACTTTTTTATCCAAAGTGTTTGAGAGATTGCGCTCTTGTCGCACCTGCCTTTACTAAGCAACTAAAACCTGTGCACTGCAATAACAATGTTGATAAAGGAGTGGTTCCTTTTAGCAGTAACCCTGAATGACAAAAACAAAGACAAATGGATTTGTCTGACCTTTCAATCGGAAGCTGTGACGTCCTGGGAAAAAAAGGGTGAAGCAAGTAAATATTGTCCCTTGGACAGATTGTGTGTGTGTGTGTGTGTGTGTTTGTCCACGGCTAATCTTGAACACTGCTGGACCAATCAGTGTAATATTTCTTGTGCTCATTCATGACTGTATGCTCTCGTGCTTGTGGTGCTTCACAACTTTTGAAAAAACTATTTTATTGACTGTTTTTATACAGTCATTGACTGCTGACTCATCACTGACTGGCTGGTCGGGGCTGTTGCTTCAGTTCGGACTGTTTCGGACGGTGTGTTTGGCTCACCGCTAGTGTGGAAGGAAAACCTCTGAAACTGGACCGGATGTCCTCAGGTTCTTCACCACAATTTAACAACACAGTGAAAAGAGTTCCAATAGAACAGAGTTTACTGGAGAGTTAACACAGTACAGCAAACACAAGTCTGTCCAGGGAGAGACTGACTTTACCATGCTCAACATTCTTCCTTTATACATTTTCTTTATCCTTTGTTACACCTTTCTGTGTGTGACAGTCTCAGATCCTCCTACTGTCCTTGACTTTTCCTCTTACTGCTTCCTTCTAGACACCATGAATGAACTTTTCTGGCAGTACTTCCCCAATGTTCCCCTGCCTGTCAAACAACTGTGTCTCATCATGAACCAGTAGCTCCTGCAGTTTGTATATTGCTTTTTCCACTTCACTGATATTTTGGTTTGGACTATTTATCTATGGTGTCTAGGGAGATGTTCTCTTCTGATTGCTGACTTTACTTCTCATGGCCTTTTCTTCTAGCTTTACACCATTGTCTTTTTATGTCTGTCGTAAAGGTCAAACAACTTTAATGATTAACAGCTCATAAACACAGCATGTCCGTTTTCCCATACCTTGTTTTAGGCAGTTACTCATTATGGTTAACAATCGTTAACAAAGAATGCAGAAAATACACCACACTTGCAGGTAACAGAACTGAACACACAGCACAGTATATGGCCGGTCGGCCTTTTTTGGCCACTTTTTGTCTTTTCTCTTTGCTAATGAAGTGGTCTGCCTCCGTAGAGCTCCTCAGCTGGTGTCTTCTTCAGCAGTCCTGCCTGTGTGAGCAGCACTGTCACCACTTAGTTACTGCAAGTTACTGCCCTTTCACAACACTGTCTGGAAAATATTTCAGAATAAAATCTTGTGTTAACAAATGAAGGGATTCTGTCCACAGAAACAGGAAGCACTGAGTTAATCACAATTATTTAAATGGCTTTCGTGTTTGTGACATATTCTACTAGATGAAGACATTAACTGTAGTAATGTTGCTGGTGTGATGTCAATACACTGTCAAAAGTTAATTTTCACAGTTTATTTTTGCTGCGAACAGCAAGCGGGGAAATAAAAGGGCGAAACCACGAATTTCTAGAAGAGAAGCAGCTGAACCGTACTGCTCACACAGGCTGTGTGGCTGCCTTAGCCTGTTAACAAGGGCGCTGGAGTGTAAAGCAAGACGTTTACAGCCTAGGGGTGGGAGATATGGGCCAAAAATCATACCTCTGTATTTTTACGCTGAATGGTGATACACAATTATGCATCTCAGTATTTTCTACGAAGTAGGCTCAATGTTCAGATGTGAACCTGCACTGTACATTCACTCCCACTTGACAACTTTACTGTTCATTTCTCCTCTGCTCGGCAGCAACAGACGACTAGATACAAAAATACAGAGGTGCACGACCACGTGCAGCGTCAACTTGCGGAGCCTTCACGCTTTACGCAAAATACAGGATGACGTCACTTTTGGATTGCGCAACCTCGCACCGGGAACTATAAGGCGAGTATAAACCAGGCTTTATATGCATCAAACTGTGTCAACACCTTTACAATTACAGGATGTGACCATGTTTGGAACACATACAGGAAAAAATATATATTTTTAAAGCTGAAACACTGACTGTCCGATTCATTTTAAAAGAGCAACGGCCGATGGTGCAACGTTATCACAGCAAGTTTATTTGGCAGTCAGTCATTCAGAGACTCAGTGACAGACTCCCACTCTGTGGGAGTGGAGGGTTGCATCGATATAACGGTATTATCTCATCCTATATTACGTTTGAAATGATATTGCTATACCTTCAAATATGATATACCGCCCAGCCCTAGATAGGCTGACTGTACAGTGGGAAGGACAGGTAGCGCATATTTTTTTATGAGTTTGTTATATTGGCAATCGACTTAAAAAAAAAAAAAAAGAAAAAAAAGACGATTCAAATAATCGTAACAATGCTGAATATTGCAGCCGGTAATCGGCCGATTTCTACAAGCGATAGACGTCGCGTTTATAGTGTAAAACGTAAAATGACAGTAATTACGATCAGTATGACCAGGTCACTGTATTGTACCTTTTGTCTCGTGCTGGCCACGGCCAGGACTTAACCCTGCCGGGAGGAAAGCACTCGGCGCTCGGCGGCTCTCCTATCGCCACCGCACACTCTCCTCCCGGTGAAGCAGCCTATCGGCGGTGGGGAGGATGAGGCATTTTTGACACTTTGGAATTAATCCAATAAACAAACTATAACAAACACACAAACTATGGATGTAATATTGACAAGCCCTCGGTGGAGCTGTACTTCTTTGTTCTGTTGATAATTTTTTTTTATGTTTTAAACTAAAATTCTGGCCACCATTCTTGCACCTTTTTTTTTAATTCAACCCTTTTCTTCCTGGTAATTATTAAACATAGGTAATTACAAAGGATCAGTAATTATCTATATCAACTGACATTACATTTACGATACATTTTTCACTCATATCGCCCAGCCCTATACTACAAGTCTTGCTGCAGTGTTGACCTCTTCGGTCTTTTTGCCTTCTCCATGCACTTTGGAAGTGTATGGTTTTTTCTTCAATTAAGATGATTATAATAAGTACACTGTTCCAACTTGATGCCAACTCAAGATTTTATTATTACAGCCAGGAAGGTAGAACAGTATATAAAAAAACTGTTTTCTCAACTATACTATAGTACACACATCACTTCTGTCTTGGTATCCTGATCTTAAGACCCTCTCTATTACCTTATACGGTCATATCCTACAGGTCTCATACCCCATCTTCATATCCTTATACAGTTATGTTCTGTAGAGATCTGAACAAGGAGCCCCTTTGCTAAAATATACAAAAATAATTTATGAATACCGGGTACCAAGGGAGTCTCACAGTGAGGACCAGAAGGATACCTCGGTACAAATGGTAATGTACGTTGTCATCCATGTATAGCGTATCCATTAACTCCCCCATTTTGAATTAGTGGCTGGGCCGAGGCCAAACACTTTCAACTGCGTACCATTGGAAAAAGGGGAGGTGGATTTCTTCACCAAGTATTGCATCGTGAGTATCTTTGATATGATGCATCCTGACCAAATTACCAACCTTCCTGTATATGTACATTGTCAAAATTAAACTTACAACTGACAACCTCTAAATTATTTGTGATATTGTTACTCACAGTGTAGCAAATGGTATACCACGACCAAAAAAACATTGCTCGTTTTCTAAAACTGAACGCTTGATAAAGATTCTACAAGGTTTAACATAATCATAAGCTTTTGCTGTATGGTTCTTCGCTGTTACAATCTCAGTCTTAGCTTTTTCAATATAGTATGTGTTTGGATGCGAGAGGGCATCGTCTCGTTCAAGGCAACCATACTCGAGGGTGTCCTGGTCCATCGTCAAATTTTGGGGCTGCAATCGGACAGTGGGTATGTGTAGCGTCGGTAACAGAAACTGATCCCATGTGGGTGAGAGAACGAGAATTTGGTGAGACACAAACGGGGCCAATCGAGTAAAATTCATGATACTACATTCAGAATTCAGTTTATTGTCAAGTAGATGTTCACATACAAGGAATCTGCTTTGGTGTTTTAGTGCATAACAAAAACACAGTTAGAAGAAACTATTATAAACAGAATAGAATAGAAATTACTGTGAAAAAATATGTGCAGTTTATCTGAATTAAAGTGGAAGAGCTGTGCAGTTTTAGAAATGGTAGTATTGTGCAGAAATGTGCAAAATTGTCAGAGTAAAGTGCAAACGAGTTTGTAGTGTACAGAGATATAGTCCTAAAGGCCAGAGATGAGTCCAATGAGGGTGGTGTCGTACGCGAACTTCAGGAGCTTGACGGACTGGTGACTGGAGGTGCAGCTGTTGGTGTAAGAACGCAGCCTTAAGGGGAACCGGATGGTCCTGGAGTCTGAGATTTGTTTCCCCAGCGTGTTTTGTTGCTTCCTGTCAGACAGGAAATCTGTGATCTACCTGCAGGTGGAGCCAGGCTTGTGCAGCTGGGAGAGCATGTCCTGCACTAGGGCCGGGATGATGGTATTAAAGGCAGAGCTGAAGTCCTGCCATGTGGAGGGCCATCTTGATTGCGCCGTCTACAGACCTGTTGGCTCTAGGCAAACTGAGTACAGGAGCGGGTGTGTGAGATTTTTCAGGTAGGCACATGACAAGGCACTCAAAAGACTTCATAACTATTGAGGTCAGGGCTACGGGTCTGTAGGCGTTAAGTCCTGTAATCCTTGTCTTTTTGGGGACGGGGATGATGGTAGAGGTTTTGAGGCAGGCTAGTAAGTGGCATGTCTCCAGTGAGGTGTTGAAAATATCGGCAAATAGTAGATGGTACAATCATAGCTTATAGTATCCTTAAGATCCTCTCCTTTGTCCTTATGTATTCATATCCTACAGGTCTTATACCCCATGGTAATGGATGGTAAAGGGACTTTTCATTTATATAGCGGCTTTCCAGTCTTCCGACCAAGCAAAGTGCTTTTACGCTACATGTTAACATTTACCCATTCACACACACATTCATACTGATGGCCATACAAGGTGTCAAACTAATGCTCATTCACACGCACCGACCGGCCATAAATACATTCTCTGTTTCTACATATAAAAAAAATACTTAGATGAATGGATGCGAAGCAACCTTAAGCAGTTTTGGTGCACTCCCTACTCGTTTTAACTGATGGTTAGAGATATGTTTGTATGATATGTTTATTATACTACTATACCACTACATTTTCCCAGTACAGACCATTCAAGATTAGAAATGAGCACAATATGACATTTTGAAGCACTGTAAGTTTGAAGCTACAGTATATGAGCTCTTCAGAAGCTAAGGAATTACCTGAGATGGTTGTATATGCTAAATTATAACACAGCCAAAGTCCCAGAAGTTCAAAAGACAGGAGAGCTGTGGATAACACTTGCTCAGTGTTCTGTGCTATTTCTTTCAGGAGCTGACGACCATCAGCCGATGGTGCCGCCTGTTCCTGCTGCCTCTGAAGACAAACCCTTTCATCACATTTCAACGGTAAGGATTAATCAGCAGAATGTTTCTATTGAATCTTATGGGTGATTCACAGGGTTCTACGGTATGTAAGGCCATCATATTCTACTATAATCTAATTCGGAGGCGAAACACACTGCTGGCCCGAGCATAGACTGTATAAAACATGGACGTGCCCATAGCTTTCTGAAGAGCCATGGATGCCTCTGTCCGTCGCCATCTTGGCAGTGGTGACTCCGCCAAATCCCGGCTAATTCATAATTGGACAAAGTCCTGCGCTCTGTCCTGCGGTCCACCCGTCAAGTGCGACAGCTTGTTCCGGGTCGCCACGATGGAGCCAGGTCTCTGTAAAGATGTGGGCACAACTGTCGCCGACGTTGGCCTGAGTCCTATTTCCTCCATCTTTTATCCATCTTATACGACCAGACTTCAGCCAGGAGCAGGCTGGTTAGTGGAACAGCCTTAGGTACTAGCTGGGTTAGCTTAGTATCCATCTCTGCTCTCCTCCCTCTCCTACTGAGGCGGTCACTCCACCTCTGTGGCGTTTGTGTGGTCTGGCTGGTGTATCTATTAAAAAAGACACGAAAAGACAACAATTAATACAAATATGTAGCGAAGTTCATGGGAGTTACCAGCCGCTGAATCTACATACGCCATCGCCGCTATAGCAACTGTGTGACAAACGGTAAATGAACCTCATAAGTGCAAATATGTCTCTGTCCTGATCCAACTGCTTTTCCTTGTTGAACAGCAGGAGGAAGCCAAGGTGTTGCCACTGGTGAAGCAGGAGAAAGTGGAAAGAGATGACTGCAACCTGGACCTCAAGGTTGAGGTCAACATCAGGGCAGAGTGTGGCCTTTCTACTGGTGAGTGTGGCTGTGTCTATTTTGTACAGGCCGCCTACTTGGAGCACACACGCGTGCGTTACAGGGAAAAATAGGCGACACACGGCAAATCACTAGATGAGCCTGACAGAAAATTTCTCAACGAGGGAGAAAAAGTAGTTTTATTTTTTTTGCGGGAAACCGAGCCAAAAATCACTGTCTCAAAAGATACAAATAATAACCAGGGGCTTTTTATATTTTTATTTCAGAAAATGAAATTTTATCTCAACAACTTTGATTTTCTGAGGCAGGGAAAACTGATGTACACTGAGGAGCTTAGCATCTACTAAGAAGCTAGGAGAATGTGAGCTTCCCCAAAATGATCAAAAAAAGGGTGAAGGTTATACTAGCAAAGTTAGCTCTATTCTCATTTTTCTCTCAAAGTGCACCAGATTGATGCATTTAAATTTGTACAAAATGTTCTTGACCCCAGACACCGCTCCAAGGTCCACCCAACACAGCCTCATAAAATCGTGTGAACACTGGAATAAGCCAGAGTAGGACTGGCTGTCAGTAGAACAGAAAGGGCGAGGGAAATTTTTGATTTCCTTAAATTCATACTCTTCCTGTGAATCCTCATCAGCCCTTTCTGTCTGGCTTTATAAAATCCAAATCCAGCAATAATGTGTTCTGATTGATTCTCTCTGAATTTCTCTTTTTTTTCTTTAACTCCACTCATCCTGTGTCCCTGTGCCTGTCTGTCCGTCTTCAGCCATGGAGCCCAGTGAGGACCCCCCCCGAAGTGAAATTGTTCTTGACACCAATGTCTCTAACATCACCTCCTCCACCACCCGACCCACCTCTTCCCCCACTGATGCCACAATGGACCTGACCTGCAGGCCTCGAGCGAAACGCAAAGCCACCATGCCTCTGGGCAACAGTTTGACAGTCAGCAGTGCGGGGGTCACGGCCCCCGAGGCCCCTAGCAGGGACCTTGGAGAGAGCCTAACAGTTGAAGATCTGAAGCCAGAGATCCAGACCGATGATGCTACAGAAGATGGACTTCATCCCTCTCAGCTATCAGCCCCTGTAGCCTCAGATGAGCCCAGCCCCGACCGCCTCAACAGTCTAGGCCTGGACCTGGCCTGGATGCAGGAGAGGGTCAGCCATCTTGGTGCAGCATATGCAGTAGCACAGCTGGGTTTGGGGAACACAGAAACTGGCCACCCCTCTGCCTCCTTCCCCTCACAGGGAGGGGGAGACAGTCTAGATGGCCCTCCAACCATGCTCTTCACAAGTGGCGCTCATGAAATGGCTGCTTTTGCTGCCTCCTTCGACATGGCCGCTGCCGCAGCCGCCGCCGCGGCTGCTGTCGTGGCTGCACCACCTCCACCGCCTCCTCCACCACCTCCACCTACAGCTCCCTCTGCCACCACGACCAGCCAGAGGCGGCCTTACAGGAGCGGCGCTGCTACTGCTAAAGAGCCTGTGGTGTGCACTGTGTGCGGGCGTGTCTTCCCCAGCGGAGCTGCCCTGGAGCAGCACCAACGGGTGCACACAGGAGAGAGGCCCTACACCTGCCCCCACTGTGGAAAAGGCTTTGCCCAGCCCAACAACCTACGGGTCCACCTCCTTATCCACACTGGGGAGAGGCGTTATCGATGTACGCTGTGCGGGAAGAGTTTCATCTCTTCCAGCCACCTCAAGAGGCATCGCACAGTCCACACGCAGGAGAAACCCTACAGCTGCTCACTGTGCGGACAGTCATTCAGCCAAATGTGTAGCGTTCGCAGACACCGGCAGCAGTCCCAGTGTGGCCTGTAGACGGACCACTTGAGGAGGTGGATGGCATCTGGGACTGATCCTCATACAGTTTGGGCCCTGAAGAGTGTATGATTGAAATCCTTTTACATGGGAATTCTAGCATCTTATTAGCAGCACAAACAAAGAAGCAAGCTGTATCCTGTGATATCATGGCACGTAGAGTTGATATTTGTCCTAGATCATAGCTGTAATATGTGAATTCTGTTCTTAAGGCAGAGGAAAAGATTTCCCTTAAAGTCCTCTCAACCTTATCTTACTCCTTGTTTCAAACTGAGAGAAGATCACAGAGTAGACTGTAAAGAGTGCCTGATACAGTGTTGACAACACTTTATCCATCAATTTGTCATTAAATGGTCTTGTTTGGGTTTACATAGCTAACACCACAGTGTACCTGCACTGTCCACTGATCACCTTGTGAAACAGGATGAACAGAACCCTATTTTGAGCACCTGACAGCTCTATAGAATCTATGTAATGAGATGGCTTATAAAATGTACTTAAAATACATTTAAAATTCATCAGACGTTACGCACGTGTTAGAAACAAAAATCTATTATTGCCTTATTCTTCTGTGTTTTCTAAATCCAGATTCACATTTCCAGACACTTCCAGCTTTTGTTGTTTTTTTTTTTTTTTAGGACTGCTGGCTTTACAGGATTCAATTTCTCACACTGCAAAGTGCAATATCAAATGACGCTGAGACGTCTTAGTTAGCCTAGCTCATTCAAAAGGGAAACGGCTACATATGACAATTCCAAAGCTGTCTTCGTGGCATGTTGTATTTTATGTAGTCAACGTATGTAGTGGTGAAAAGTAAAACATTTGATTTTAGGAGCAGATGGATGTTACTGAGCTGAACAATGACAGCACACAACATTTCTTAGTTTTAGTTTAGAAAACGGTGTTATCCTCAGAGAGGCAATTTGTAGTTCAGCACATTCACGTAGAAGCATCACAAAACTACATGGAACAAACCACAACAACAACAGCGATAACAACACACTACGTCAGCTGTCCCAGCAGCCTTGGTCAAGTCTTAAGCACTGTGTTTACTATGAATGAACCCCAGCTTGAGATGTATTGGTGAAGTGCTAGTAAGTAAGATACAACATAAAAATAACGCAGCTTTGGAGTTGCTGGAAATAGTTTTTTAAAGTTATGATGATCAAGCTAACAAGCTACTGCTTCTAGTCTTTGTGCTAAGCCGGACTAACCACGCCCTGGACTTATCTGTAGTTACCATATCTTCTTCTTTTTTGACAAGTAAGAAGACAAGTAGTATAATCTGCTAAATGTCAGACTCTTCCTTCAAAGCACTTTAAATATTCCCATGACCATTCATTAAAGCCATGGGCAAAACATGGAGGCAGTGCTAATACACTGTTTATTTTTCATTATGTTTTGGTCATATATAGTCCACTCTGTTACTCATATTGCGACAGTATCCTTTATGAGTGGCCTTCTCGAGGCAGCCTGATGTTGAATGGTTAATGTTGGCACTTGTTGAATAAATCATGCAGTGCAGACCTTCTTATGTACGATTGTGTTCATGGTTTTGTCTGTCACATTGATTGTCAGTATATTTATTTGCTCCTCATTTCTTTGGAATAGAAGGGGGACAGTGCTGTTGTCCAGATGACCTCTTGGTCTGATTCCAGAATTGGGCATTGAAATCAGAATGTTTTTATTGTTTAGATACAAAGCCCAGTAGATGCAGGCCCTGCAGTGTTTTTATTCCCCTTCTTCAACTTTTTCAGCAGGTTGAAGCCTGAGGTTTAACAGTCTTTTTAATGTCAATCATCTTTTTTCTTAATTAAAAATGAAAGATCAAAGGCCTGTAAAAAGATGTAAAGTAAAAACGTATATATCAGAGTGTTTGTATGTGTAGGTGTTTCTATGTAATTGGCACTAGCTGTAGGTTGCACAGCTAACAAATATTTTGCCTTTTAGTACTCTTTTAAGACGTGTTTAAAAATGTATTGGTATCATTAAACATGTAAAATGTTTGCAATGAACTTGGCTGTGCTGTTGGCATCGTTTCTGTGGTGTAATCTCATATATAAAGGACTGGAACTTCTTTAGCATCTGGACTCCTCTGTGGGGAAAAGTCATTTGTCTTTCGTCTGTAGAAAAAGATTTTTCTACAGTGACAAAAGATACCGTTATTATCTGACTTCACTCACACTAAAAGTGTCTCTAAAAGCTGAGCAGTCGATTTTAGTATTTGATTCTCTCTCTCTCTCTCTCTCTCTCTCTCTCTCTCTCTCTCTCTCAGGAAGAAAAACAATTACACCCAATTTGACAAGGAAAGCAATCTATAAACTCAAAGTAGTAGTATTTGTTTTGAAACATATAACAATTTACAAGCAAAAAAAAACAATCATGGAAATGTTATATGACATTTGATAAGTTGGGTCACTTTTTTGGCAAATTGTCTAGAAACGATCAAAATAAAGATAATTATGATGGACACCTTTCAAATGTGTTTGTTTTTAGTTCAGTCAGTTCTCCTGTTTCATTCTAAATAGTAGATGTCAGCCATGTTCTGCTAAAATGTGCTATTTGTTCAGCTTAAGTCAATCTGGACCAACTCATTCTTAAAGCAAGAAATGTTCTTTACTTCATTTTTAGTTTGAAACGAAATAAGGCAAACTTTATTTTAAAAGGCATCACATTTTTTTCTTTTCTTTCTGCCCCTGGTTTACTGTCCATATTCTGGCTCAAACAGGCGTCTACAACAAAAATCGAAATGTATTTTCTCAATACGCTCCCATCAGATGTGATGATGCTTCTGCGACACTGCTGAAATCTAAAATGGTCAAATAACGAAGTACTCAAAGAGGAGCAAGGTTGTAAACACAACACTGACACATTATCACCTGATAAAGTCGCTGTGGTGAACTTGTATTTATTTATTCATTTATCTTGTCACCTTTGTATTTAGTTTCATTGGATGCAATTTATGCAACTTATTTTATTCAATTGCATTATGTAACGTAGTATATTCTGGGTTTTTTTACATTATAATGTTCAATAACTTTCTTTTAAGTAATTGCTTTTTTTTACTATTTATTTTTATACTTTATATTATATTTATTGTACTTCATTACATTTATTGTGAAAACTGTAAATTGACTTATTTGAACTTTTTTTGAATTATTTAATTTCTTTTGATTTGTATTTTTATGTATTTATTCATTACTTAGTTTGATTTTAAATGGTTTTACTGTATTTTATTGTCTTTCATGTCACCTTTTTATTTACTTTTATTAGATGCATTTTATGTTATTGTAATCAATTTCATTATGTAACATGTAGTGTACACTATGTTATAGTATATTTTATGTGATCTATTTTTTACATACTATTGTTTATATACTTTTTGTGAGCTTTTTTTGGCATATTAATGTAATTCTTTATACATTATTTAATTTTAATTTGTTTATTTTCTACAGTTCTTTTTTAATACTTTATGGTATATTTATCGTACTTTATTAGATTTATCGTGAAAACTGTACATTTACTAATTTTAACTGTTTATTATGTACTTATTTAGTTCATTATTTAGTTAGATTTTACATGGGGTTGCATGGAGAGACGCAAGAAAGCCATGCGATGAGAGGAAACGAGGAAATGTGTTTTTAGAGAAATGTTGATGGGTTTTGATCTTTGATGGAGTTTGTGTCTGCACACATGTGCATTGTGCTAATTCTAATAAAGGCACACAGTTATCACTGCCAGAGCAACAGCAGCCTGTTCAACAAACACCTGCCTTCTGTACTTATACTGTGTACTGTGTCTTGCTTAGAGGCACAGGAACCATTTCTATTGACGAGCGTCTGTGTTCACTGTAGATCTAAACAACAAAACTGACCACAATCTTTATTTATTTATTTATTAGAAATATTTTTGTTTTCATGATCCGTAAGAGAGTTTGTCTGTCAGCAAGAAACACTTTTTTACATTTATCGTCATCTCCATTCAGTCACAGGTTAGGCTTATAATAGATCATCCCCGAGCGTCGGGTTTGATAGGAGCTATATAATATCAAACGAGACCACAATCACAATCTGGGTTTTTAAATAATGAATTTACAATGAGAATATCAAGAACTCCAGACACACGTAATGAATAAGTAATATAAATGCATAGTGTGACAGTATGGAGACAGAATGCAGCTGTTTGTTAAACAGGTACCAGGCTGCTGCTGCTGCTCTGCACTGATAGCTGCAGCAGCCATGATGGAAAAGTGTGTGATGGTCTGCCGCTGCTCTTCGAGCGTCTCCTACCGACACGTGCCGCTTCAGAGGGTTCACACTGTCACACCAGTGACGTCCCCTCGTGCACATTGATCATAAATGAAGATTTCTCTCTTTATTGACAATATTGCGCAACATAGCTGCGTAAATAAAGGATTTATAACGTTACGTTTCTCTCGTCTAACACCGGAGCCAGTCTAACTAATCGAGAACAGAAATTAAGAGTTAAATAACTAAACAATACTTATATTATGTTGGTATGTTTAATAGAGAATAGAGAACATTACCAGGCAAACGTGTGACATAGTATTTATTATTCAGCACACTTTGAATGAGTAGGACCTGTTGCTATCATAGAAGCCTTTTTATACTGACCTACAACTCGTTTCTCAGTGAGGGCTTTTGTTTTGAAATAACTTTCGAGAGTTCCGCCTGCCCCTCGCCCCTAGCTTTCATTAGACCGTATAATAAGGTAAAAAGCATTGCAGTCGCTTTTGTGTACACTGGTTTAAAAAAGAAAATTGATCCGAAGGTACACGGATTTTGCTGGTCACTTTTTAAAGATTCAGATTAACACAAAGCATAAGCATATGTTCAAAAACAATCAACGTACATGATTATGTATTATTACAGATTAAACCACCCGGCAGTATATAAAGTAGTTAAATTGTGCTTCACCTTTACCAGCTACAACATTAGTGAGGCTTACATATTAATGTGTGTGTTTTAAGTATTAAGTGGCTATTTAATCATTTTGTAAGTAGCAATCTTGAGACGTTTCTTCTTCTGTTTTTTTAACTGGCACTGAATGGAAGCTTTATTATCTTACAAATATATATAGTCTTTATATCGATATATATAGAGAGAGAGAGTTAATTGTTTTTATACTTGATTTTATGAATTGTACCATATACTTAAACATCTCATTATTACTCTTCGCTTTGACAACATTGTCCTTGTTACAGTCACGTCAGAAGATGGGGGGGCTCGCTCATTATCATAATATGGAACGTCAATATGATTCTTCATGCATTTATTAGAACGTTCGCGATCCTAGTTCTTCTCAAAGAGCTGACAAAGAGTTGATAGGTAACACGGTTTGAAGTCTTCACTCGTGATGTCTCTGAGCCTGAGACCCCACTGAGCCATGTTTTCATCAGGACATCGACTGACGATCCACTGACAGTGAACACGTGCGATCATGACGGAGGGTGTGAGTAGAATTACTTTTGAAATCCATGTTGCCTGGCAAGTAATCGTGCTACTTTCAAAAATGTGCTGACTGACTAAGGCATTGCCAAAACTACAATATTGAGAAAATAATTCAGTATAAGTGAATCAATTGTGACAGATGTTTGACTTTGCAAGTTTTTAACTACATTTAACGGAAAATTGACACCAATTAACAAAGATTGATAGACAGGAAACAAGCATACATTGTATGGTTACAGAAATAACTTCTGTTTTGTTACAAATTCATCTAATTTGAAAGTTGTTATACATATGTTTAGGTTGCAATTATTATATTATTGTATTGTGTTGTATTATCTTAATGGAGTAACATGTAAACAGTACTGTAATGTTAATATAATGCTACTTTTGAATGTTTTATAGTCTATACTTTTGGGTAGTCTCATCAATATCAATATAAGGGATTTGATACATGTATAGGTTTTGTATGTGGAATCTTAATCTGAAATGTTGTGGAGTAAATGTATAAAGTGCATATAAAATGAAAAACATAAAAATTGTGCCTAAGTAAGGAACTTGAGTACTTAGTTACTTTCCTACACTGAATACAGTAATGTATTATTCTTACAGAACAACTAACGGTAATAAGTATCTCACTTGATGTTTATTTTGCATGGGGAAAGTCCAATAATGAACTCATTGTTTGGATCCTGCGCTGATTGTAAAAATCTAAATGAGAGTGGGGCACATTTTTTAGACTGTGAAAAGAATATTTGTATCAACTGTGGGACAAGTTCACAGATCCTTAAGTATGTAATTATATTATGTTCCAAGCAAGCCTTACCAGATAGATTTCAGTTTTGCTATTCGTGGAGTTGGAGCTTATTTGCCCATTTTATACTTCTGGGGTCTGTATTCTATAATAGTGCATACTATTTTATGAACTGGAAATACTCCAGTAAATTACCTCAAAATAGTACTTAAGTACAGTACTAGATTAAACATACTTATTTTTTCCCCACCTTTTTAATAATGAAACCATTATTAAATGTTCATGCAATTAAACATAATCAGGCAATATTAAGCAAAAGTGTAAAGTACAATTACTCAAGTACTGTGCTTCATAGAGAAATATTGTAATGTTTTCTCCATTGTACATTTACCTGACAGTTACACAGTGTTGTGGCAGAGTGAGCTTCTACAAACAAAACTTATGAGGCACTGTAAGATGCATTTTTAAGATAGTTACTGTGACAAACAAGTGTGTTGTACTGCCGTCAAAGAAATGTATATTTCATCAATTATTTTCTGATGTAGCAGTATGAGGTCAGTTTGGCAGATAGTATGACAAGCTTCAAAAATAGCCCTGTTAAATGAATGCATACTTTTAATTCTGATGCTTTACTGCAAGTACTTATGTCCATTTGTTGGCATTTTAATTGAGCGCGAATACCTTGTGGTACTGATACCTTTATTTCAAATATTTGAGGACTCTCTCCAGAGAGTCAAAATGGTATAACAGTAAATGGTATGTTCATGTGACATAGAGAAGTAGTTTGAATGTTGGGATTCTCTTAAATCCACTGGATTGTGAAGCTTGTGCCTGAGTCAGAGGGGCACTTTGATCACGGGCATCTGCAGCAGAACTAGGACCTGCACCTGTATGTTTGTATAGTTGGTACAGCCATAAGGCTGAGTTAAGATTCAAATCAAAGCCAACAATTTCTTCCACTGATGGTTCACATTCACTGCATTTAACTGCCAAAACACTGACATATTTCAACCTATTTTTATTTTTATGTATTGATTTACTTTGATTGATTTGACATTGTTTTACTTTATTTTCTTGTCACCTTTGTATTTACTTTTATTGGATGCAATTTATGTTATTGTATTTAATTTCACTATGCAAGATTTAGTTTACGAATACTATATTCTATTTTATAGTATATTTCATTGTATCTATTCATTTTACATTATATTGTTTAATAACTTTGTTTTAAGATTTCCTTGGCATTTAAATGTCATTCTTTATGTATTACTTAATTGTAATTGTTTTTTCTACTATTTATTTTTATACTTTATGGTATATTTATTGTACTTTGTTATATTTATTGTGAAAACTGTAAATTGACCTATTTTAACTTTTTTTAATGTATTTATATATTTATTTGTTTTACTTGACATTGTTATACTGTGTTTTATTGTCTTTCATGTCATCTTCGTATTTACTTTTATTGGATGCATTTGATGTTATTGTATTCAATTTCATTATGTAACATGTAGTGAAACATTTTTTTACATTATATTGTTAAATAACTTTCTGTTAAGTTTTCCTTGGCATTTTAAGGTAAGTTTATACATATTATTTAATTATAATTGTTTTTTTTCCACTGTTTACTTTTATACATTATGGTATATTTATTGTGCTTTATTACATTTATTGTGAAAGCTGTAAATTGATTTATTTTAACTTTTTTCATTTTATTTTTTTTTATTTTTTATTTGGCATTGTTGTACTGTAATGTTTTTAGTTTTTCATGTCACTTTTATTTACTTTTATTAGATGTATTT
>CALSBV010012168.1:4311769-4326574 GCA_943590825.1 Bovichtus diacanthus
AAAAGTTTTCCTTAATGTTTTTTTTTTGTTAAGTTTCCTTTTGCTTTTAAATGTACATTTTTACATTATATTGTTAAATAACCTTCTTTAAAGTTTTCCTTTCCATTTTATTGTAAGTTTACATGTATTCATTTATAATAATTGTTTTTATTAAGTTTTCCTTGGCATTTTAAGGTAAGTTTATATATATTATTTAATTGTAATTGTTATTGTAACATACTTTGTGGTATATTTATTGTACTGTATTACATTTATTAAGAAAACTGTAAGTTGACTGATATTAACTTTTTATTTTTATATTTTTATTCTTTTTATTTTTATCTTTTCGTTAATTATTTAGTTTTATTTGACATTGTTGTACTTTATTTTATTGTCTTTCATGTCATCTTTGTATTTACTTTTATTGGATGAATTAATTATTAATTATATAATAATATTAAGAATAATTATAATTATTGTATTCAATTTAATTTCCTCATGTGCAGTATACACAATTTTTTCTTTTTTTTTTTTGAATCCACATTTTTTACATTATATTTTTTAATTACGTAAAGTTTTCTCGAGGATTTAAATGTAAATCTTTGTAAAGGCCTATTATTTAATTGTTTATTTTCTACTGTGTATTGTTGTACATTATCGTATATTTATTGTATTTCATTAAATTAATTTTGAAACTGTTAAATTGGCTTATTTTAACTTATTTTTATTTTTTTTTGTATTAATGTATTTTTTAGTTTTTATTTTGTTTGATTTGACATTGTGTTTTTCATGTCACCTTTTTATTTACTTTAATTGGATCTACTTTCATTGGCGTCACTCATAGACACCCTTTCCTTTCAACTGTCTCTTGCAAAGAAAAATTTTCTTTTCACTATTTAACAACACTCTTTATCTAATGTTTCTTATAATACTGAAGCACTCTGGTTTTCCCAACAGTATCCTCAGTTCAATAGTTTCATTTGCGGGGAACTGTTGAGCAGCTTTATCAGCAAATAAATGTCCACGAGTGCACTAAAAGTGCATGGGTAATATTTGACAAAAAATCTCTAAAACACATATTCTCAACTCTGGAGATCATTTAGAAACTTTGCAAACTGCTTTGAAAAATGGCCAGACAGAATTTTCTAGTATGGACATTATTTGTTATCAATGGGACAAAACAGATTAGATCACCTGCTCAATAATCATAATCCTACAATATCGGTTAGTTTTAGTTTTTTTTTATTCTGTTTTTAAAAAAATTCAGTTAGCTTTCTTATTATTCTTCTTTTTTTTTTCATGGGACTTTTGAAAAATGTTTACTGTTCAGAATATCAGCCTCCCCTCTCTCTATTAATAATCCTTCAGTAACACAAAACAACTACATGTATGATCTTGGGGATTCTTTTTTTGCTGGGAATTTTTTTGTTAAAAGGAAAACACAAAATGTAATACTGCAGTTGCATTAGGTATTTATTAAATATAGTTTAAAAGGGGCATTCTAGTCATAATGGTAGACAGAGAAGACAGAAAATAAGGGAGAGAGAGAGAGCAACAAAGTTTCCTGGCCGGACTCAAACGGGTGGATACTGCAGCTCATTGACATTTTCTTTACTTTACTCATTTGACAATAATTAAAAAATATATTTAAAAATAGTATTTTTGGAGGAGATTGTCCTTATCCTCTCAGGTTTTAAAATACATGATTGCTGTTTGCATGATGATTGTTTATTTCATATTTATTCACAAATAGATACTGAAAAAAATCTATTTCAATTACATATATTTAATTCAATAAGTACATCTGTTGCATTAATGCAATTCAAATAAAGTGCTTACAATTCAGTTCAGCTGAGTTCAATTCAAATAAATAGATCTATTCAACATTTCTATTAAATTCAACAACTACATGTGGCATATCCATTACTACATTGTACATCTATCATAGGCAACTGCATTACTAATAAAAAACTAACCCCCCTCTGCCTCATTCCTCCTTGGAATAATCATTAGCATTAGATTGAAGAATCGAATTCACGTTTTCTGCAAATGTTCTGGGTTAAAATGAAAATAAAGAACTTTAAGACCAGCTAGACGTGTGCAGTCTCCCATGACATTGATAACAGTGTCAGACTGTGAAAGCTGCGGCGATATGCTGCTTTACATTTTGTTTGTTTCTATTAACTCTTTGCACTTGTAGCTGACTGAACAAACAGACAAAAAGTATGTTAGCTAATATATGACCATTTAGCATGAACCATAAAAGGAGGTAAAGCATATCTGACTTGACAGGTGATCAACATGCTGTCCAATAATGATTTTAACTGTGAAGATTTTAAATTACATTAAACATTTTTTACATAAAATACCTCAAATTACAAAATGTTATTTTTAATGTCAAATCGAATGACCAAATCAGTTACAGTGGGTTAGCATATTCTATCGCATAGTTTTTGTGGTGGCAATAAACTAGTCAAAGAATTCTGTTCTGAGTCCTGTGTGCAAAAGAGGCACACAGCATACAGAGTACAACGTCTCTACAGCAGAGTGCACATTCTCACATTAATCAGTCTGCTTTTATACAGTTTGAGTATGCATGCTTAGTTATGAGTTGACTCATGACTGTCACTGGTAGTGGTCACGTGGTAACTTGTGACTGGTCATCCTTCAACCATTGTTCAACATTCAACCATTGTTCTGGTATGTAACACTCCCGGAGTAACTTTTAGCATTCTGTTCTCTCGATAATCATAATTTCCAATACATTTCCCACTCATTCTAAACTGCATTAAAGAACTGTGAAACAGATGCATAAATATATAAACAAAACCAAGTAAAACCTACATTTACAAAGGATTGGCTATTAAGTTTAATAGATTGCCTGTTATACTTGAAAGTAACGTTACATTTTGTGATGCTACAGTGACTTCCAGTTTATATAGTTTATTGCTTTTGATAGGACGGTGCTACACTTGTTTCCTTTCAGCCGATTTACATGCAAGTCTTTACTAGCTTAGATGTTTCTTTAAATGGTGCAACTAGTCAAGAAGCAGAAAAGGCAGCTGCAGTAATCTCTTCATTACATTTTATTAAACCACCAGAATGGAGGCTACCATAGGTAGGCCATTCAGGTAAGCCTGAAACACAGGATGCATAGACAATATGTAACTTTAAAAAAAGAAGAAATTACAGAACACATGCCTCCAAAACACAAAGTTGAATTCCTAAGCAGGAAAAGCAGCACCCTTGCTCACTTCATGAAACTCAGGGGTTTTGCTGTTACAGTTGTATTTGGTCTTGTATGACCAAGCTCTCAGGAAGAGACCCAGGCTTTGAAGCAAATGTTCGTAGTGGCCAAACCAAGGAATTACAACTTCCGTGTCAGTCACGTGATGCCATGGGGCCAAATATGTGTGGTCACTTCTCTACAGGGGAGGTAGAGACAGATATGCACTTACTCCTCCACTGTGAGAAGTTCTCTTTCCTAAGATATTTCCACTTCCGGAAAATAGAAGGGAAAAAAATGAACAAACTTCCAAATGTTAACCACTGAAAAGAAAGTTGTAGCTCTTCTGGTGAAGAAAAATGACATGTAATGAAGGGTCAGCAGCTCTTCTGGCAGCTAAATACTGTATGTACACTGTATCTGCCTGCCACAGCCTGAGGACTCACAACAACTACAAGATCTCCCAAAGTAGGGATTTAGTCATTGTATTATATTCTAAAATGAAATACTTAATATCTAATATGTATGTGTAATCTTCTGTAAACTGCTTTGCACGAGAGCGTGAGAGACAGAGAGAGAGAGACAGAGAGAGAGACAGAAAGAGACAGAGAGCGAGAGAGAGATAGAGAGACAGAGAGAGAGATAGAAAGAGAGAGAGAGAGAGAGAGAGACAGACCTGATCAACACCACCACACGGGTACAACAAACAGCACGAATATAAAGAAGAACGTCGTCGAGTTGGACTTGTCATCCTGCACTAACTGTAAACCCGAGGACTCAAGGTACTGTGTGAGATTTAACCTGTAGTAAAACGTGTTTTTCTTTCTTTCTTTTTTTTTTATATGTGAAACGTGTTCGTCGAACTCGGCGTCGCGACGAACGTTCTAACGTCGTCTTAAAATAAGATACGTTTCACATTAAAACACTTCACACTGATACGTCTTATTTGCCACTGTTAAAGTACGCCAAACTGGAGGAAACCCGTTGACATTAATAATAAATATTGCCTTGGAAATTAATCGAAACTAGTACCAGTCGACAAGTTAAGTTTCGTTTCTCCCTCACAGCCTCAGGTGACGTTTCATCATGGCGGAAATGGACCAAAGTCAAATGTCTCTGCTGAGTCTGGAGGATGACCTGAGCTGCAGCATCTGTCTGTCTCCCTTTGACTGTCCGGTGACCATCCCCTGCGGACACAACTTCTGCCAGGGCTGTCTCCTCGCCACCTGGAAGGACTCCTACAGCTGTCCTCAGTGTCGGACCCACTTCGCCACCAAACCGGAGCTGAAGAAAAACACGGTCCTCAGCGCCGTGGTGGAGACCTTCATCCTGAGGACGACCAAGAGCGAGGCCAGCCTGATGATAGAAGAGGAGAGCAAAGCGGAGAAAGAAGATGTCATACGTTGTGATACATGTATGGAAGCAGAAGCGTCGCAGACCTGCCTCACCTGCATGGCCTCTTTCTGTGAGGAGCACCTGCGGCCTCACCGGGAAAACCCAACATTTAGTGTCCACCAGCTGAGTGAGCCTGTCGGCGACCTGGCGGAGCGTATCTGCCAAGACCACCACAAGCTGATGGAGCTCTTCTGCAGCCAACATGACCGTCCTATCTGCAGCCTATGCCTCCAGCAAGTCCACAAAGGCTGCTCCTTCACGTCCCCCGAGGAGCAGAGGAACCTGAAAGAGGTGTGTATTCACCTGAGAAGTTTAAAGGGGCAGTCTCCCCCAAAGCAGAGGTAAAAGGAATTGAAAAGTTATATTTCATCAATTAAACACCAAATGTTCTTCCACCTAGACCTAGCAGAGCAGGATACATGGTTGTGAGCACTTGTAAGGATTATTTTTCCAATAGAAAACAGTCACTGTGGAATACAGTTTGTTTCTTTTGCCCATATGGTTCAAAATGCAGTATTTTGATTTTGTGGGGTGGGCTTTTTGAAGGGTTTTGCAATATTCTTAAAAGTTGATGGGACTCTGAAGTGGGGATTTTGTTTTCTGGGAGATTTGACTGGTGAGGAGGCATGTTTGATAACCTGAACATAATTGCCCAGACCTTTTTTAAAAAAAAAAAAACATCCCCCCTCCCCTTCTGAAACTGAAAAAACAGGATTAACCCAATGATCTGTTTTAGTCAAAGGGGGCGATGTGTAACATGGATCATGATTTTCTGTGAACTGTGTGTTTGTTTGTCTGAATTGACTGAATGTGTAATTTCTTTGTTTATAGTCTGACCTGAGAGGCAAGTTGACTTTGCTGGATGGGAAGATTACGAAGAATGAGAGCGTTCTATCTCTAATGGGTGACATGCAGGACAAGTTGATGGTAGCCCTTCACCTTTACTGTATTATTCACATGAATGGGAAAAAATAGTGCCTTGAAAGAAGACGTAGCTTGAATAAAGAAATAAATGAACAAGTGATTCTTGTTCATTTGTAAACCATAACACTGAGATTGTCTATCGTAAGGTATATCTGTTATTTTGTCAAATCCCTGTATTTACCTGTCTTGTTGCCTACTGATCTCTTCTTATGATCCTCTTCTAGGACTCCGCGACCAACAGGAAGAAGGCTTTGGCAGCTGAGTATCAGCAGATACGGGACATGTTGGCCCGAGAGGAGCGTGATGCTCTGAATGCTGTGGACCAAGCGCTGGAGGGTGGTCAGACCAAACTTAAGGGTTTCTCGAAGAAGTTCAATGAGAACATTGTTAATATGAGCAAAGCTAAAGAAGACATCCACAGTCTTCTGAGTCAGTCCCTAACTCTGGCCTTCCTACAGGTGAGACAATCAATCCGCACAGTATCTGGAAACTGATTTAGAAATAAAAGTAAGGAAGGCAAAAGCTTCCAAATATAAAGCAAGGTTTAACAAGTGTATGTAATTTGATGCTCTGCATAGGTGTGAAGTTATTGTCTACTCATGAGATCCTTTTTGTTTTGTCGTCCTTTAACATAGGATGAATGCACAACAGCAGTCAGAGTTCGTTAAATCGTTGTCCTTTTAGTGTGACATTCCCTACTGCTTTCATGAAAACTGTAGTTCCAAAAATCCAGAAAGAAGTAACTCGCTTGCAAGTCTGAGTAGTAAAGCATTCAAAGACATGTAGTGAGTCTGCAAGAAGCCTGCAAATAAAGGGAGTGAAAACTAAGCAAAGGGTTTAAGATATACTTGAAAAAACGCGAACCTATCCTTTAAACCAGGGGTCCCCAACCACCGGGCCGCGGACCAGTACCGGGCCGTGGATCATTTGGTACCGGGCCGCACAGAAAGAATAACACAGAATGTGTGTTATATATTTATTGTTAATAACATTTTTATGTATTATATTATATACATTACAATGTAATAATAATATAAATAAAGTGCATAATATAAAATGGAATAATTACATTTACATTATATATGTAATAATTAAATGATATGTTTTGCACTTTATGGTGTGTTTTATTACGCCTGCCGGCCCGGTCCGTAGGATAATTGTCTTGCATGAAACCGGTCCGAGGTGCAAAAAGGTCGGAGACTGCTGCATTAAACAGCCTTGCAGTCGTACAAAGACACAAAGCATGTGGTCAGTTTAATATAATATAATGTAATATATTTAATCCGCCAATGACAACTTTATTCTTGCATCATTACAATGATATCCAAATGACAGTATTTACCTCATAATTGATCCATGATGGAAAATAGAATAGCTTTTTGTTGACTTTTTTTTTTCAAATAAAATCTTGTTCCATCAAGAAAACAACATTTAGTTCTTCTGCCCACAGGCTTCATTTAACCTGCCCCAGGCCGTGAACTTTGAACCTGTCACCCCTCGAATGAACCTGGACTCAAAGAAGGTGACAGCAGCACAGGCCTTTTCTGCTGCCCTGAAGGAGCATCTGACAGAAATATTTAAACAGCCTGTTGATGCCAGACTACTGAAACTTAAACCAGGTGAATGTGCGGGTACATTTCTAGTGGATGATTTTACATTTCGAGATCATGAAAGGAAGATAAATTTCATACCCGATATGTTATGATGCACTAAAGTTAGGCACGATAAGAGGTGTGTGTGTGTGTAAAAAAAATTGTAAAGCGCTTCATGTAGTCCATTTACCATTCACAGATGAAAAAGCAGTTCCTGGCTCAGCACCTGGAAGTACTGAATCTCAGCCAAACCAGTCTGGTATGTTCATCTCTTTTTCTAATGTATAATAAAATATCTGCCCATGTGTATGATACACACATGTCTGCACAGCTTTGACATCACTGGAAAAAAAGCTAAATATGTGGATTTTTGTGATCCAATATGTGAGTGGAGTGTGCATACTGCAGTTTTGATAAAATACCTTCATACATCTCTGTCAGGTATATACAGTATGTGCTTTGCATTTTGTAACACACAACTATTGACAATGTAATAAAACACTTATGGGATGCACAAAATGTCTTCTCATTTCACCTTCTCTTTTTCAGAAGGAACCAAGCCTCCAAGGAAAAGACCGCCCAGGTCCCACAGTCCAGGTCGTCCACCCATCCAGCCATTATTGCATCCAGTTTATGCTCCTATGGGGCCACATCCACACTTCAATCTACCCCATTATCCACCAGGCTATTATAGGGATCCTCCATTTATGGCAGGACAAAAGACAAGTAAGAAAGAGATAAATGTACAATCATACACACAATGGTCTAACAGCAACACATAGAGTACACCCATCTTCACTGTGATTGTATCACTTTTCTACTCAAACTTATGCCATCAGAATCATTTTAAAGATGCTAGTCCAGGTCCATTTATAAGTGGGGAAACTTAACAGTTGAAGATGCATGGGTAAATGTACTGTATAGTGAAGCCAGTCATATCCAATTTTGTTGCAGATAGGAACACTGGAATTTTAGGTGAGTGGATTTATGGTGGAAACGGAAATCAAAACAATAGTGCTACTCTTCCTTGATTTCAAGATATTCCTCCAATTGGTCCAATCGTGTAGTGGTGCGGAACTGGGGGTAACTGTTTAAAGTCATGTTGATTTATAAAAAAACAAAAAAAAACATTGTATTGACACTATCGGACATGTTCTCAGGAGCTTATGGGGGATTTAAACCTTTCGGCTCTGAAACTTACAAGGAATCTGGTATGTTCATCTGTCCAACACATAGTTACCGGAGCCCTGAGAGGCAAGTGACAAAAATAAATTCTGGTGATCCATTATCTAAGTCTGATCTAATAGTTTTTACTACCTGTTCAATTGTTTTCACATATTTAAAAGAAAGTAATTCTGAATGATCAAAACGAATGATCCTGGCAAAGCAGTTTTTCACAAGGATTTTAGAAAAATTAACCTTGCGACCTTTTTTCACTTGTTAATAAGTCAGTAACACAGGTGAAGAAACAATTTAGATTAAAGTTGGATCTTTTTTTTTTTTCTCACTTCTTCTCTGGGCTTCCGTTCATATGCTTTATGATATGTGTAAAAAAACAACTGACAAGCATTTTAAAACGGATGACAATGGATTTCGTTTAAGAATAAAATGCCTTTTCTTTTGCCTATTCCTATCTCAGAGCCACAATGGACAGGTTCAGGTTATCAACCCAAAGAAGACCCAAAGAAGAAACATCAAAGTAAGAAAATGTCTATTTTTGATCCGACTAATGGATAAGACTCCAGTTTATTAGGTACATCTGGCTGGAACTAATGCCTTCTAATACAACAAATCCTACCTTTTTTATAAAGGTTATGATGTTCAGTTTTTGAGAGATGTGTTCATTCAACTTAATGGTCATTTTGGAGGTTGTAGTTTTGGTGCTATTGAACTCTGATGCGTTATACTGAAACATGTTTTTAATATTTTGCCCACCACATTCATATCAATGAGGGAATACTTGTGTAATGTGTTACTGGCGCTACTTCATTGTCATTGTTTAGTATAAGGTGTCACAAGTCGATGAAGGACCCAAATGCAGCACACAGGAAATCCAGGATAATTGGTAATGACTTTTATTATCAGTCAGGAGCAGGTTACAGCAGAGAACTCTGATCCACGGATGATAATAATCACAAGGACGAACCAACAGGTAGCAGGCAAGAGATAAACCGGGAAACAGGCGAGGCAGACAGGTCAGGGACAGGCAGGGTCGGCAACGAAAAATCTGTTAAGGAAAAAGCGCTGGAAAGACTTGCATAATACAGAGTACAATCTGGCAAAGCAGTAGAGGTGAGAGGAGGCTTAAACATTGGCTAGAATTAATTGTTTGCAGCAGGGAGAGTCAGGTGAGCTGCAGAGGGGGCGTGGCTAGCAGGTGAGTGAGGTGAGTGGCACACTACTGGACAAGCCAGTCCTTAAAGGAGCAGAACTGTGACATAAGGACTCTGATTTAATGATGCATGTTGATTGCAATTGCATAGCACTTAATGGGGTAGCCTGAATGCTTTGAAGTGGTGTGAGGTACTTATCCATAGTCAGTGTATCACCTACAGTAGACGGCGGTCGGAACGGCCCCAGTTTGGAGAAACAGACAGGAGAACAAGTACAGAAGCTGAGCAGTGCTGTGGACTGGGGGGGGCAGCATTTCAAAAAACATTCAAAACAGAGGCAAGAGATAAGCTGGGAAACAGGTGAGTCAGGGACAGGCAGGGTCGGCAATGAGAGATCTGTTCAGGAAAAATAAATATAATATCTCTATATATATATATATATATATATATATTATATATATTATTATACATAATTATACATATATATATAAATATATATATACATATATATATAAATATATATATATACATATATATATATATATATATATGAATATATATATAAATATATATATATGAATATATATATAAATATACATATATAAATATACATATATATATATATATATATTATTTTTTATTTTTAAGGTGGCTAAAAAAACGTTTTACTGCTACCGCTTTCCACAGCAGAGCATCTCTTTGCTTCCGTGCTGGTACTCCTTTCTGTTTCTCCACACTGGTTTGTGCTGACTGCCATCTACTGAAAACAAAACATCCAAACTATGCCTTTAACAGCTCTTCAGAGTTATCACTGTGGTTACATAACAAATGGACTATCTTTTTTATCTTCAGAAAAAAAACCTGCCCAAGCCACAAAAGACCATATGGAAAAAATGAATCAAGCCCGTTCAATGGAAAATCTGTTGGATATGAGTGAGAAAGACCAAAGCAGATGCTGTACTCCTCCAGCTGGTTCCAAAGAGAAACCAGGTAGACAGCACCCATTAAAAGAGTACTCTACTGATTTAGTAGGGCAACATTGTCGTAGTAAAAATATAATTGAAAATCGATTCAGCAGAACGAGAGATATCGTCTTATTTATTCTAAACATTCTTCTTCCTTGTCTTGTTCTTCTAAACCTGCCATCTATATTACAAAACGGCAAATTCTGAAAGGTGACAAGTTTGAATGCCTGCCTTTTTAAAAAAAATAAATAAATAATAAGCATTTTTAAATAATAATATTAAAAGAATAGTAGTAATAATTTTCACAAGTGTATGCACTTTGTATTTTTTAAATGTATTTATATATTTTTGTTCCTTGAGCCTGAAGACAAATTCATTTTTTGTGTTCTGTTGTAGAAACGTTGGACATTCCACCAAACATAACATCTGCTGAAAAAAGAACCGAACTTCTGAAATGTAAGTGTATAAGTGTAGTAGGCATCTTCCCCTCATATGGTAATATCAACAACGTTTGTTATTCAAATGTTCTTGTTTTTTTTCTGTCCTTACCAGATGGTACCGTACTCACTTTGGATCCAAAGACGGCCCACAAACGCATCGCACTGAATGAGGCCTTTACTACGGCCTCTATGTCAGATGAACTCATAAACTATCCCGACTGCCCTGAACGCTTCACTGTCTGCTCCCAGGTGCTTGCCTCCCAGAGTTTCTCTCGAGGCCGCCACTACTGGGAAGTCCGACTGAGCTGCAACAATTTCATTGGCGTAGGCTTGGCTTACAAAAGCATTGAACGCAAAGGTACCATCAGTCGACTGGGCCGCAACGCCCAGTCCTGGTGTGTCGAGTGGTTTAACGTCAAGCTGTCCGCTTGGCATGACAACAGCGAGACGGTGCTGGTCAATCCCAATCCAAAGCGCGTAGGTGTGCTGTTGGATTGTGAGGAGGGCATTGCTACGTTCTATAACGTGGCGGACAGGGCATATCCCTTCCACTCCTTTGTGTTCCCCTTTGCCCAAGCTGTGTGCCCAGCTTTCTGGAGTTTCTCAAGTGGCTCGTCCATTTCTGTGTGCAAGCTGCAGGCATGAGGTGCATATGCACATATATGGCATGCAGGCACATACATAATACACATAGTCAGCGCCTTCTGCTAAACACGCTCATTAATAATGGGAAAAAAATACTTTTCTGGTTGTACTTGACTTCAAGAGGCTGACCAGTTATTGGTTATGTGACCAAAACAATTAAGATGGCTGTTCAAATCACAGCAACATAAGCAACATACCTTGTGTTTTCCAGTCTATAAACTGCATCCCAAGTGATTTGGACACATTTAAGCGTCCCAATTACTGCATAAGAAGAATTTAAAAATAACATAAAAATTTGTTTTTAAAGCCATATTATGTCTTATGTGCAGAAGGAATAAACAAATGATAATGTGTCTGACGGCAAAAGATGAGCAGGATGATGATTTCAATTTACTTAATTCAAACGAATACAAAGTATAAAGCAAGTAATCAACATTATAACTTAAAAAGCCAGGTGTGCTGTCAGTCAGTCACCTTCAGCCAGTACCTTGATCGGATGAAGCTGGGAAGAGTGGGAGCTGGGTTTCCTTGTGTTGGTTTAAGTTTTCAGATATTTGATCTACTTCTCCTCTACTAGGATTACAACAGAACTCACACTGTACACTTACTGTACAGCAGTTGTGTGCTAGTGTGTCTCCTGTATTGTGAATGTGACTGGATAAAGAAGTGAATTATTATGTCACTCTCCAGCATATGTCAGTACAGTGTTTTCATATGTCTGCATGTGAAAAATTATTGTTTTGGAGTGTAGCTCTGAAGGTTATAGGGCTGGGCGATTTGATCACAATTTTTTTTCCCCCATATCATTCTGATGAATATTTAAATGATTTCCTATATTCTCTAGATCTATCCAACTTTTGATACCAAAACAATATTCAATCAACGCTGTTAAAATGGTTTGCGCATTTTTAGAAAATTGTAGGACGGCATATTAGGGTCACTGTAGATAAAAAAAATTTAAAAAAAAAGATTACGTGAAAGAGATGGTGGTAAATTCACAAGCAAAAGAACCTCCAAAATTCTCTGAGATTAGAAAGGCATACATTTGCAAGACAGGTTTTTTTTCTTCTTACAAATATATGCCTTTATATACTCACAGAATATTCTTGTATATATATATTTTTTTCTGAATATTACCCCCCTCCCCCAGCTTCATACTGTATTTTAGCCTTCAATGGTCCTGATACGTCGTCATAAGATTACAATGTGATTGGCTAGATCCAAATCTAAGTCGGTGAGTTAATATCTTTTATTGTTAAATGTCCACCGGTGGTGTCACAAGTTTTTTAACCAGCTGGCATTTTTCCTTCCTCACCGTGGCATCCCTACCCTATTGACAACGTATTGAAAGTTTGTTTATCAAGATAAGTGCATATGTCATTCATATCACCCAGCCCTATATTGTCACTTCCTCAACTCGTTGACTGATTCGGCTGATGGGAAGGCAAGTCATATAGACTCTGTCCTGACAAGTCCTGACGGTCTCTTTTTTCCTTTTGATTATTTCTATGGGATTTTACCTTTTTTCTTCTTTTTTTTTTTTTTTTTTAAGAGTTTGAGCCAGGAAATAATGGGGAAGCGAGAGAAGGATGACATGCAGCAATGGTCCTTGGCGAAATTTTAACCCAGGGTGTTGTGCTTGCACGGTGTACCACATAGTAATAAAATACTGTACAATTTTCTTTTCATCTATGGTAGGCACATTAAACCAACAAGCCATCGGGGGCTCTGTTGGCAAGGTGGCAGGAAGTTAGTTAGATGTATAGATTTACATGGGTTAATTATTTGTTGTGTGATACAAAGTTTACCCCGGCTTGTAAGATGACGATGTACCATGATCGTGCCCATCTTGCAGGTGCTAAAAACGTGAAACGATGAACTGTATGGGTGTCGAGCAGTAGAGATCTGTCTACACGGCATGTGGTACGTTAACGGTGAAGTTAGCTGTTTGAACATGGTTCTCTTTGTTCTACTAACCTCACTGCCTTCAAGGGGTTCAGAAAACACTATTGTCCTTAGTAACTTAGCTTGATAAGCTGGTAACGGCTCGGACATGATGACTGCTATTGGGAATTAATCACTTAACTGTTGGTTGAGCTAAAATATCTCTGAGGCTTTTCAGGCAATGCAATTCAGGTACAGACCATTACATTTTTAGGCTCCATGGCAATATCTAAAGGAACAGTACATCATTGCATGTAAAGTCTGAGCCTGTATAGTGAAATCTGCTGTTTTCACTGTTGATCACTACAATGGAGAATTGTGGTTTGGGACACATAGCTCTGCAGACTCCAGTGGTATGCAGATCATTTTGTTTAGTTGCTGATCTTTAACTGAAATTTAGCAAATTTTTCTTTTCATCTTATATTGTCGAGGGTGTCAGTACATTGTATGTTACTCAAACTGTCAAACCAAACCCACCTTTGTATAATGCTTCATGTGTTGTGGTGGTTTTCAGTGTACATATTTATGCAATTGTCTTAAAATTCCAAAGATTTTTTGTTTGTTATTAGTTTAATCAGAATCAATTTGTAATATAAATGAACCAATGCCTGCTATTAATAAAGGATGTTTTCCTCTCTCAGACACTATCCTTTTTTTCTTTTGAAGAAGTAACAAATGGTTTAAGGAGCAGTCAATATTTTGGGAACTCACCTCTTTTGTTGTCTTACCTACAAATGATAACATCGATATCATCCCCCATTTCTGTGTGTCGTTCAGATGCACAGCGATGACATTGATGTTGTCCTCTCCTGTCAGGGTTCCTTGCAAACTATGTTTAATCCTTAAAAATGTCAGTATTACTTTATTTTGAAGACCATTTGGTAATCTCAAGAAACAAGCTTTTCCTGACCCATTCTCATCACTTAAGTAGAGGCATTAGACAGCTAATAACTGGTAGCCATTCCGCCTCATGAGAATAATTCATTCTAAATAAAGACTTTTGTGTGTGTGTGTGTTTGTGTACACGTACATATTCATATGTGTATATATATATATATACCTGCCCACAGTGCCAAAACCACCAGTAACTGGTGTACTGACCATGGCATTACTGTCCTCGATTGGCCTGCCAATTCCCCTGACCTGAACCCCATAGAGAATATGTGGGGTATTGTGAAGAAGAAGCTGAAAGACACCAGACCCAACAATGCTAATGAGCTAAAGGCCGCTATTGAAGCATCCTGGGCATCCATAACACCTCAGCAATGCCACAGGCTGATTGCCTCCATGCCACGCCGCATTGATGCAGTAATCCGTGCAAAAGGATTCCCAACCAAGTACTGAGTGCATTAATGGACATTT